>JAXQQM020089915.1:0-34484 GCA_034641835.2 Pinus albicaulis | reverse complement strand
AGATATATAATATCTACGTAGTAACATAGTATCGGAGTGATATTGAAGTATTGATCGGAGGAGATTGCAATTATTGAAGCGGTTGAGTTTTGTGCTGGTGGAATTCGAATTTGTTGCAGTGTTTTCTTGGTGTCGAAGTTGAGCATTCATTGAAATGTCTTTCAACGAATTGTGATTGGAGTATGCCCTTGAGGGCAGCTCGAATTATATTGCATGGAAGGACAGGATGGAGGCGGTGCTGGATGACAATGGGTTGAAGGAGTTCATAGATGCAGAAATTCCAAAGCCTACTTCTAGTGATGCTGCCGTACTTGACGCATGGCAAAAGAAGATAGCAAAGTGTTGAAGGATTCTGTTGGAAGGTGTGAAGGATCACATAGTGTCCAGCCTTCATGGTAAAGCTTCTCCATTCTTGATGTGGAAAGCTTTGACAGATTTATTTCAAAGCAAGAGTGACCAGGGGAAGTTGGCGCTTAAAGACAAGCTTAGAAAAATAAAAATGGAGAAAGGCGATAGTATACCCAAGTACCTCACGAAGTTCGTCCATTGCAAGGACGAGCTGGGAAGTGTGGAGGTTACTGTAGATGAAGAGGACTTGGTGAGCTTGGCTCTCCTTGGGCTTCCGAAGAGTTGGCATAGCTATGAGGAATCTGTCAATGGACGGGAGAAACTACCGGGATGGGAGCAACTTTTGTCGGATCTTGTGCAGGAGGAGATAAGGTGGGGTACCAGGGATGGATCTTCATCGAAGAATGAAGATGAAGAAAATTGCGCTTTGGCTGCTAAAGCAAGGAAAAGGAAGGGAAAGAAAAATCCTTCTCAATCCGATGCGAAAGGCAAGAAGCAAGACTTGTCCAAGGTGAAGTGCTTTCCTTTGTTCTTTGTCACCAACACGGACATTACGCCACTAATTGTCCTGAGAAGAGAAAAATAAGAAAGGCTGCTGGATGCGCAGGTGGAGGGCCTTAGCCTCATATTTTGGTGGATTTTTAAATACGCATGCTTGGTTTCAAGTGTGATCGGATCAATGTGGTTTTCTTCGACGAGTGGTGCGTCTTTTCATGTAATGGGAACGGAATTTGTTCTTGATGCGGATGAGAAAGATCTTGGAGTGCACATCGAGATGGGAAATGATGGTAGATACAGTGCGACCGGTATCGGTACCATTTCCTTTGAGAGGGAGTCTGGTAAACCCTTTGTATTGAAGGAAGTGATGCATGTTCAAAGATTGAAGAAGAATCTTATCTCTGTGGTGATGTTAGAAGACAAGGGATATGATGTTGTCTTTAGCGAGGGAAAGGCTTTCCTGCGCAGTAAGGAAACTAGTGAGACCCGGAGGATAGGGGTTCAAGTTAAGAACCTTTATCAATTGCAGGTAGATGGCTGCGTAGCAATGGCAGGCAAGGCAGAAGGAGTGGTGAGCCGGGATGATGGCGAGTTGTGGCACCGGAGATTGGGCCACCTTCACCATGGAGCTTTGAAGATACTGCAGCAGATTTCTACTGGGCTTCCCAAAGGTACACTTGCGCAGTCAGATCAGTGCAAGGGATGTACTTTGAGAAAATTTGTGAAAGCCACCTTTCACGAGAAGGATAGTCGTGCCACGACCTTGAGAGAATTCACACGGACGTGTGTGGACCTTTCTCAGTAGCTTCGACAACAAAGCACAGGTACTATGTGATATTTGTTGATGATTTTTCTCGTAAGTGCTGGATCTTCTTCATGCAGAAGAAGAGCGAGACATACTCAAAGTTCTGTGAGTTCAAGGCATTGGTTGAGAAAGAATCGGGGAAGCAGGTGAAGGCTCTTAGGAGCGACAATGGTGGTGAATTCATCTCTGGCAAATTCAAGGACTTTTGCAGCGCAGAAGGAATTCGAAGGAAATTTTTCAAGCCTCGCAACCCACATTAGCTTCATGGGGTCGTGGAGAAGAAAAAACGAACGATCGTGGGTGTTGCATGGGTGATGTTGCATGATTAGGGCCTTCCCATACACTTGTGGGGTGAAGCATGCAACATTTGTGGTTATGTGCAAAAGCGAATTTGTCCACATAAGTACTTGGCAAAATTACCCCGAAGAGGCGTTTTACGTGAAACTAATATTTCTCATTCGAAAGATTTTTGGCTCACTGTTTACATTCATGTAACGAAGGATGCCAAGAAAGAAAATTTGAGTAAACCGCGAGAGGTTGGGATATTTTGGGTACATAGAAACACCCCACAAGTATCGTGTGTATTTTCCAGATAGTCGGAAGACTATTGTGCGACGAGATATCAAATTTCATGAGGAGAAAGCCATGAAGTTGTTGCTTGAGAGGGAGCTACACTTGCATGTAGATGAGGAGCTACTAGTTCCTAAAGATGAGCCTCAAGATGTGGATTAGCCACAAGAGGAGTTTCATGGAGTGGAAGAAACCACTCATGCAGTGCCAAACATCAGAGGGAGGAAGCGCACTACAGAAGCTGAGCGACTGAATCTTGATGTAGCGTAGAATGTAGGAGCACCTACATCACAGCGCAGACAGAGAAAGTCACCTAACCGATTTACTGGATACATGGCTCTGATGAGCAAGTGTATCATGACAGAACCATCTTCTTTTGAGGAAGCTGTGGAGGATCCCGCATGGGTAGATGCCATGGTGGAAGAGTATGATTCGATTGTCAGAAACAGTGCATGGGAGATTGTCCCAAGGCTGGAAGGGAAATCGGTGGTAGGTTCGAGATGGATCTACAAAGTGAAGCAAGCGGCTGACGGAAGTGTCGAAATGCAAGGCAATATTTGTTGAAACCTTTGCACACAGCCATGAGTATTTCCATCTGAACCATCCTTGCTCTCTCAACACGGTTGGGTTGGCACATTCTTGGAATGGATGTGAAGGCTGGCGTTCCTCGATGGAGTCATTGAGGAGGAGGTGTACATAAACGTCCCCGAAGGTTTCAAAATCTTCAGTAGCGAGTCGCATGTGTGCAGGCTCAAAAGAGCGTTGTATGGGCTGAAACAAGCACCTCGTGCTTGGTACACATAGATAGACAGTTATTCAACTGGACTTGGTTTCGCCAAGAGTGAGGTTGATCCGAACCTATACCAGATTGTGGTGGAGGGTGAGTTGTTGATCATTTTACTTTATGTAGCTGATTTAATACTAACAGGTGATGAACTATTGATACACTCATGCAAGGCAGATCTTGCAGAGGAGTTTGAGATGAAGGACTTGGGCCTCCTTCATTTTTCCTGGGATTGGAAATTTGGCATTGGAAGGGTGGACTATTTGTGTCTCAAGGAAAGTATTCTCGGGAGATACTGGAGAAGTTTCACATGCAAGGCTGCAAGCCTATCGACACTTATCGACACTCCTCTTTTGGTGGTTGGAGGAAAGAGGATGCTACATCGGTAGGAGTAGTGGATGCCGCTTGTTTATCAATAGTTGGTTGGTTCGCTCCTGTATCTAGTCAATACATGACCAGGACATGTCTTTATCTTTGTTAACTAGCTTTCACAAGCTATGGTTAAGTCTACCAAGCTCTTTTGGAAGGCGGGGAAGCATGTATTGAGATATATTAGAGGCACATCAGGATATGGATTATGGTACAGACAGTTGGATGAGGTGAAGCTGTGTGGCTTCACGGATGCAGATTGGGCAGGGAGCCCAACGAACAGAAAGAGCACATGCAGAGGGATTTTAGAGTTTGGGTCTCTGAATTTCTTGAGACGGCGGAAACGAGAGATGCGTGGCACTCAGTTCAGCGGAGGCCGAGTATGGCGACGAGGGTTTATATTTAGATCCTGCGCGATATATTGACCGGATTCCAGTTGCATTAAACTCTCGGTTAATCCTGTGTTTCATGATAGATCTAAACATATTGATATCCAGTATCATCATATCTGAGATTGTGTGCAGCAGAAGATCATGTTTCTTTAGTACATTCCTACGGAGGATCGGGATGCAGATATTATGATGAAGGCACTCACCAGGAGCAAATTCGAATGCCATAGAGGCAGGATTGGGGTGAAGGATAATCCCTATCTTGTTGAGAGGGAGTGTTGAGATTCAACAAGATGATGAGCTTAGTGAAAAGAGTCGCCTTCACTAAGTGGGCCCACAGGCTATTTTTAGACTATGTCTATTTTTAGACATGTCGATCATATTCTATGAGTTGCAAGATGCTATTTGTGGATGGTTGGTCAAGTTGGAAAAATAGATGGACTTCTATTTTTAGACATATTGGGCGGAATCTATTTTTAGATTGCCAGTCTAAAAATAGATATGTCGAATATTAATAGCTCTTAATAATATTTGGACTCTAAACATTATCTTATTCTCTTGGAGCACTTCAGTTAAGTGCACAGATGTGGCACAGGAGCTGACAGAAGGAATTACGCTATTCCTGAGGGTTAAGTGGAGCTATTGCATGGAGGACTTCAGTTAGAACTCATGTGACAGAGTTTGGTGGAGTTATAGAAGTAGTTGGTGGAGTTGTGTTCAGTTTAACTCAGTTAGACACAGTTGAGCTAGTTGTATCTAGTCTAACTGATTGATACACTAGTGAGAGTGGTGTGAATTAATTAATAATTAATTCACTAAATATTAACTCATTAATCAACTGAAGAATACATCAGTCAACTACAGTGCATGGACAGTTTCAGTGGAGACCAGTGGAGAGATAGTTGAAAGGGCAAGATTACTATCAATTGTGACTATAGTGATGCATTGATTGCATCCAACACTCGGTGGAGATGCCAATGAGGATTGCATGAGCAAGGCTGGCTGGATTCAAGTTCATAATTCAAGTTCATTCGAGCCATTCTTCAGCGGGGATTGCACGGTAGAGCGAGGATGTAAGTGCCAAAGATCGGTGCATGGATTTGCAAGATCGGGCTTGATTAGTGTGTAGCGATTGTATTGTATTGAGAGCTTGACATGATCAGCTTTGTATGAGGATTGTTACATGATCTCTATGACATATATTATATACAGATAGTTGGGGTTTTTAGCTTCAGGCTTTCCCATTAAACAACTGTGTTAATGTGTGTGAATTTTTATGGTTTCATATGTGCATTGCAATTGATTTAATTTCCGCATGTGATGATCAATGGTGGAATAGATTCTGTATTGTGCATGAAGTTAAAATAGTGTGTGATCAGGAGAATCTTGGATATATAACATGGTTATGAGAATTTTCTACCCCTAGAAACCCCCACCGGGGGGGAGCTCCATAAAGTCGCGGTAGCCCCCCCTGGACCACCCGGGCGGTGTTTAATTTTGATCGACGTTTCTGCCCCTCTAAGGTACGGGGGTCCGTGTCTCTTAGATACGAAGTAAAGAAGATAATCAGGCTCCATACCCAACAATCTCCCACTTGGAGACTGATTGTAGCAACTCCACCGCTGCTTCATTTGCTGGACAATGATTCCTCTTTGGACTTGGCTGTTCTTCATCTTCATCGTCATCCTTGAAGACCAATTGAAACTGAGCATGTTCTCAGTTTCTCCCTGGTTACAACTTTTGTTAGCATATCTGCAGGATTCTGGCTAGTGTGTATCTTTTCCAGCTTCAACTCTCCATCTTCCAATATTGACCATATGAAATGGTACTTGAGATGTATGTGTTTAGTCCTGGAATGAAATGCTGAGTTCTTTGCAAGATGAATAGCACTTTGGATATCACTGTATAGTGTGCCCATATCATGCTTCTTACCCAATTCATCCATAAAACTTTGTAACCAAATCATTTCTTTACTAGCCTCTGTAGCAGCAACATACTTTGCTTCTGTTGTTGAAAGTGCAACAACACTTTGGATTTTTGAAACCCAACTGACAGCTGTTCCACCTACAGTAAATACATATCCTGTAGTGCTCCTCCTGTTATCTCTGTCACCTGCCATATCTGCATCAACATATCCCTGTAGGGCAATGTTTGAACCACCAAAGCATAATGCTTGATTTGTGGTACCTCTCAAATATCTGAGAATCCATTTTACTGCCATCCAATGTTCTTTTCCTGGATTGTTCATATACCTGCTTACAACTCCCACTGCATGTGCAATATCAGACCTTGTGCAGACCATTGCATACATTAAGCTTCCAACTGCTGATGCATATGGAACTTTAGACATATAATCCATGTCTTCTTGGGTCTTTGGGCACATCTCCTTACTAAGTTTGAAATGGCTAGCAAAATGTGTACTAACTGGTTTTGCATTGTGCATATTAAATATTTTCAACACCTTTTCTATGTACTCATTCTGAGACAGTGTTAATTTGCGATTTTTCCTGTCTCTAGTTATCCTCATACCAAGGATTTGTTTTGCAGCTCCCAAATTCTTCATTGCAAATGAATTTTCCAATTTTCTTTTGAGCACATTTATTTCCTGCATGTTAGACCCTGCAACAAGCATGTCATCTACATACAATAACAATATAATATAGCTGCCATCATTTTTCTTTTTCATATAAACACAATGATCAGAGTGACATCTAGTATAACCTTGTTCAGACATAAACTTGTCAAATTTTAGATACCATTGCCTTGGAGCCTATTTTAAGCCATACAAGCTCTTCTTTAACCTGCACACCAATTTTTCTTTCCCTTTTACCTCATATCCTTCTGGTTGCTGCATGTATATCTCTTCCTCCAAATCTCCATGGAGAAATGTTGTCTTTACATCTAATTGTTCAAGATGTAAATCTTCCACTACTACAAGACTTAAAATAGTTTTGATTGAATTCATTTTAACAACAGGAGAAAATATTTCATCAAAATCAATACCTTTCTTCTGTGCAAACCCCTTCACCACAAGTCTAGCTTTGTACCTCTGTTTTCCTCCATCTTTTTCCTTCAGCCTGTAAACCCATTTATTCTGCAATGTAGTTTTACCTGCAGGCAACCTGACTAAGTCCCAAGTTTTTTTATGCATTAAGGAGTCCATCTCTTCTTCCATGGCTAGCTCCCACTTCTTCCTACTTTCAACCTGCATTGCTTCTTCATAACATTCAGGTTCACCAGAATCAGTCAAAAATAAATAATATAATGAAGGAGAGTATCGTTCAGGGGGTCTACTTATCCTAGTAGATCTTCTAACACCACTTTCAGGTGTTTGAGGTGCCTGTTGCTGTTGTGGTGGTTGTTGTTGTTGTGGCTCTTGATTATTATTATTTTCAGGCACCTTTACCTTTTCTGTGATCTCATCAAGAACTGTGTATTCTTTGTTTTCTTTTTCTTGTTTCTTTTCCTGCAACTAATTCTTATACAATACCTTTTCATTGAATATTACATCTCTGCTCCTAATGATTTTGTGATTTTCATAATCATATAAGCGATAACCAAAATCATTAACACCATATCCAATAAAGGTACATTTCTTTGATTTTGCCTCAAGCTTTGTTCTATTTTCTTTATTAATATGGACAAAGGTCTCACAACCAAAAGGCTTTAAAAAAGAGTAGTTTACCTTTTTACCTGTCCATGCTTCCTCTGGAATACCACCATCCAAGGAACTTGAAGGCCCTTTGTTTATTAGATAAACAATAGTATCTACAACATCTGCCCAAAATTGTAAAGGCAATCCTGCATGTAATCTCATGCACCTTGCACGCTCCATGATTGTTCTGTTCATCCTTTCTGACACACCATTTTCTTGTGGTGTTCTTGGAACTGTCTTCTCTCTGCGAATTCCATGCTCTGAACAGTACCTATCAAACTCTTTGCTGTAATATTCACCTCCATTGTCTGATCTGAGACACTTCAACTTCTTTCCTGTATCAATCTCAACCAAAGCTTTCCATTTCTTGAAAGTATCAAATACATCAGATTTATTCTGAATACAATAAATCCATGTTTTTCTAGTTGCATCATCAATAAAAGTAACATAATAACGAGAGCCACCGAGAGATGATACCTGAGAAGGTACCCATACATTTGTATGCACAAGCTCCAATTTTTCGCTCTTCTTTTCTTTCCCAACTCTGAGAAATCTGACTCTTTTATGTTTTCCATAAATGCAATTCTCACAGAAATCCAAATCAACATTCTTCAAACCCGGCAACAAATTTC
This sequence comes from Pinus albicaulis, assembly GCA_034641835.2. Lineage (NCBI taxonomy): Eukaryota > Viridiplantae > Streptophyta > Pinopsida > Pinales > Pinaceae > Pinus > Pinus albicaulis. Next base: position 26,434 of record JAXQQM020089915.1, on the reverse strand, counting down.
TTGAGTGAAGAATCTGTATCCCCTTCTCACTCATGTGTCCGAGCCTATGATGCCATAATGTTGCATCTCCTCCTTTGGAAGTTAAAGCATTAATAGAGTTATAAATACCATTGCATAAATACAATGTACCAACCTTTTCGCCTTTTTCTATTACCAAGGCTCCTTTGGTGACCTTCCAAGTTTTATCTATGAAAGTTGTCACACAACCTTCACTGCCTGACTGCCCTGTTGAAATCATATTTTTCTTTAGATCTGGAACATTCCTTACCTCCTTTAATATCCATTGGTTTCCATTCTATTTTTTTACAAGAACTTTACCCATTCCAACAATTTTACAGGGTTTATCATCACCCAAATGGACTTGTCCAAAATCTCCTTGAACATTGTCATGAAAATATTTCTTATCAGGTGTGGCATGGAATGAGGCCCATGAATCTACAACCCAAGAATCAGTTACATTTTCGAAAGAAAGAATCAAAGCATCTTGTAACACATCACCTGTCACATTTTCTTCATGATGTTTTCTTGTTGTGTGTCTCCTTCTTTTCCCTTCCAAGATCTACAGTCTTTCTTTAGGTGTCCTTTATTTCCACATTTCCAGCACACTATCCCCAATATGGACTTGGATTTTCCTTTCCTTGATTTACTGTGATATCCTGAGCTCTTTCCTCTTTCCATTTTTCTTCCCCTAGACTCTGCACTTAAAGCATTACCCGATGTCTCACCAGAGCTTTTCTGTCGCATTTCCTCACTAAGGATAGCACCGAAAACATCATCAAACTTTAAAGTACTAGATCCAGAGATAGAGTTACTAATGGCCATAACTAAACCATTCCAGCTTTCTGGCAATGAGCACAGGAATAAAAGAGCCCTAACTTCATCATCAAATTTTACCCCTACAGAACTTAACTGAATGGTAACTATATTAAAATAATTTAAATGGTCTGCAACATATCCACCTTCCGACATCTTCATATTAAATAAACGTTTCATGAGAAATACCTTGTTTGAGGCTGAGGTTTTTCATATAATTTCGCCATCGCCTTAATCAAAATGTTGTTGTTTCCTTCCAAATATTGAAGGCTCCCGATGCTGTGAGGCACAATCGTACTGTTCCAAGTGCCTTTCTATCGAGAATCTCCCATTATGCATCTGTCATAGCCGTCTTCTTCTTTGTTTTTCTGCTCAATGGTAGGTATAGATCTTTCTGATACAGATAATATTCCATCTGCATCTTCCACAGTGGGAAGTTTTGGCCGTTAAATTTCTCGTCCCTAAACTTACCATCTTCCACCATTTCTCCCACTCGAACCAGGAACCTTTCTTTCCTGCGAGTTTATCAGCCAAATAGACCTTCGGCTCTAATACTAGTTGTTAGAAAATTATATATTATAGAGCAACGCAACACATAAAATATGCGGAAAACACAAGCACACAAAACACACAAAACTAGAGAGACACAGATATATGTGGTTCACCCAGTTTGGGCTACGTCCACCCCTAACAGCCAGTCCTTCCTTTCTATTATCCAGCAAAATTAAGAGACACAACCTACAGTAGATCCACTGTAATATCCTCTGTTCTCTCTCACAGTCTCCCTCTCTTTTTCTCGCTCCGAGAATACACATAAAATACACAGCCACAATACAATGCCCACATACAAAGTGAGGGGTTGCCTTCTAGGGAAAAAAACCCTAAACTAAACATAACTTCTACCATCATATCATCTACCTAATGAGCGGCCCAGATCGACTAGAAATTACTATACTTTTACAAGGAAATTTTACATATGTTTTTTGCTTCAGGGGCGCTGCCCCCGAAACCCCCCAGGCAGCGTTTAATTTCGGGCAGCGTTGCTGCCACATTAAGGTACAAGGCTCCAATGTTGTGATACAAAATAAACAAGATAATCAGGCTCCATACCCAACAAAAGCAATGGCCCTCTCTAATTTATTCACAATCAAGAACATTGGTCATATAGTTAGACTCAAGAATGAACTAAGGACAATAAGGATGAGAAGAGACGATACTTTGCATCATATTTTGTAAGGATATCAAGAATAAGAGATGAAATTCAAGAAATGGATGAAGTTTTACTAGAAAAGGAACTCCTAATTGCTACTCTTCTAGGACAACCAAAATCTTGGAGTGCTTTTGCATTAGGAATTAGCAGTTGGAAGGATACTCCAACCTTTGAACAAATGTGGAATGCATGAAGTCAAGAAGAGGCCCACATATCATTAGTAAACAACAAGAAGGATGATGAAGAATACAACACCTCTAATTCCTATTCTTCTCATCACAAGAATAAAAGAACATTCAAAAAGTTCAAAGGACCAAGAAAGAAAGTTGACCTATCCAAGATTGAATGTTACAATTGTCACAAGATGGATCATTACAAAAATCATTGTCCTGAAGATCCAAGGAATAAGAAGAGAGAAAGAGAACATGTGAATGTTGCTGATGAAGCTCCACCTGAGAGAAACAATATTGGAGAATCTGAAATCAAAGATCTATTTTCCAAAGACTCTTAGGGAATACTATTCTCCACTTATCCTTCTATCTTAAGTTTTTCATTATTTTCATTTATGTTTTGATTTCTAAATTTTGTAGGTCTAACATGTCTTGTTAGAAAAATTTTGAATTATTTTTATAAGTTGTAAGTATCCCTCAAAAATATTGAATTAAGAGGTAGCCTCCACCATTTTACCAAAATATAAGTATCATGTTCATTATTTCCTCTTTTATTTTTGGTTTCCCTCCATATCAAGATTTGTTTGTGTTATATGCGAATAACCTTTTATTTTCATTTTATTTGATAAGAAAGATTCCAAAATACACAAATGTTATGGAGGAGACTTCAAATGATAGACTTGAAGCATGGAAGAAGTTTTTTTGCAAAGGAATCCCTTCAAGAATTGATTTTCTACAAGGTTTTTTAAAGAGGAATTCAAGGTATGTATTAAACTACAAGTTTTGTTACAAGGTTATCTTCATAGAAAAGGTATGATCATTCTCTTTTGAAATTTACTTTACATGACTGAAATCGTTATGTCTAGGGTTTTGAATCTTAAAGATTCTTGTTAGGGTGATTAATAATTATATTGAATCTACCCTTGTAATACTATCTCTTAAACCCTAACCTTTAGGGTTCACTATAAAACCTTAACCTCTTACTACTAAGGGTATGTCAATGTTAATAATGAAACCCTAGTGTTCTTAGGATTATTGATAAAATATAGAATCTATGATGAAAACTCTATTCTTTTGATGTTTACGGTTTTGATATTATTTTCATAAATCCTATTCTTTTAGGGATTCGCTACTATTTTCCAAGCTATATAATGAAACCATAGATATATAAGGTTTTGATAAGTTAGGGTTTACTGTTAATGTCTAGGTTATATATTGACACCCTATATTTTAGGGTTTGGTGATTTAGGGTTCATGAAAAAACCTTTATAGTAAGATAATAGGAATGAAACCCTAGGTGTATATTAGTTTGTATGATCGAAACCCTAGTTTGAATAAAATTTTTGTATATATAACTTTGATGTATTAATGTTTGTGTATTGGGTTTACCCAGTAGATATTGATGTGAAATGCATCCTAGATATGCATATGCAAGTATTCCAACTTAATTGTTGATGCTCATGTTTTAGTTTGTTAAATCTAGGGTTTGTAACAAAACCCTAATAGATATTGATATTCTTGGATATGATGATATTGTTTTCGATGTGATTTATTTTTTATGATAAAATCTGGGGTTTTTGCAAAAAACCCTATTAGAGTCTAACATGTAATTTTAAAAAGCATATCGTTGAAACCTTAGATGTATAGTACTATGATTGGATTTTTATTTGATTGAATTGCTAATATCTAAGGCTTTCTGTCTTGAAGATTGAGTCTAGGGTTTATGAAAAAACCCTAGAAAGAAGCTAAAGTCTAGTATGTAAGAGGATGTAACCTTTATTGATTATGAACCTAACTAGGTTTAGGTATTTGATGTCTAAAGTTTGAATGTTTTAATGCTTCCATTATAATGAGATGAATTTAATATAGTTGACTTCATGTTTCTATATATTTGTATTTAGTTGCACTTGCTATTAAAGTTTTGAAAGTACATAAGATGTTCGTAGTTGAAGATGATAACGATGAGCATTATGAAGGAAGCTATAAAAATGATGATGATCAAGATGACCTTGACGCCATAAGAAAGAAATGAAGCCTTGAAACAATGAATTTTCTCTGATGTTATGAAGTTGTTGATCTCCCCAAGTTGAGAGGGTGTTTAGATAAAAGAAAGGGTATATCTCCCCAGTTAAGAGGGAGAGCATGTTATGATGGTTATAATAAATACCTTGAATAAATAATGAATGAAAGAACTAAAAATAAATTTTCTTGATTAAAAAAGTTCTAAAAAAAAGACTTGAGAAGTATTGAGGTTGTATTTGGTGCTACTGAAGAAATGGAAGAAGAAAGCTTCCGAAAATTTCTATTTGAATGACTTGATGATGATATAAGTAGCATTAGAAAGATTAGGACCATGAATATTTGTGTATATATATATATATATATATATATATATATATATATATGAAGGTTTATTACTGATTGGGGTTGTGATTGTGCAAAATCTCTCCATAAAAGTTTGAACGTTTGAAGCATGCATGGATTGGTGGATATATCTGATTTAACTAATTACGAGAGATGAAGCATCTTATGGAAGGATGTTTGGGAGGACATATGGTCAGCCTATGTTTTGATGTATAGATCTGAAGTAGGGATGGTGGTTATGGTCATGAAACTCCTCCGCTCAAATACACACCTAGATCCGTGGGTTGGTGATTATTGAGTCAAATGATAGACTTATAATTTGTTAGCATAAATTATCAACCCAGGGCAGGTAAGCTTGTGAGATGTTGTTCAAAATATATGCAGGATTAATACTTCCAGTGCTTACTAATCATACTAGCCAATCACACATAGAACTAAGCCTCTTTTTTGCATCAACATTTCACAACAAAGGCTATGAAGTGGATCTGAACATCCCTCTACAACTCTTAGTATTTCTGATGTGACAAAAAAAGATAAGAGATCAAACTTATAGTAAGAAAGAAATCAACTTGACAATGTAAATCGAAATTGATTAAATGAAATCAACACATTAACACAGAAACTTAATCATTCAATCAATTGAAAATTGCTATTGAAACTTCAGAAATAATGCATTATATGTAAGAAGGAATTATTACTGCATAACAGAAATTAAAAGGCACACACACAGAACTAAGGGAGTTGTGAGCAAAGGGGGCCCTCCGTCACTCGCAACCCCTACAAAATTAAAGAGGCTTGCTCAGTAGAATAGACAGAACATAAATATTATATTAATATGAAGATGTTACAGGCGAGTAAAATTAGATATTTGTTATTAGGAAAACCAACCCAACCCCTTACATCATAAAACACAGTCAAATTTATACAAGTTTGAAAGCCCATATTTGGCTCAAATGAGGAAAACTGCTAATTTGAGCTAGGATCTATCAATACAGGTACAATGCTGTCAATATTATCTAAGCTGGGTCTAATCCATGACTGAAAGCATGGATTAGATAGTTTCGTTACAAGTTTGAAGCTGCTCCTCATGCGGACAACAAGAAGAGGTCTGCGGATCTGGGTGGTTTCGAAGGCAAATTTGGAATGGCCAATAGGACAGCATTCATGTAGGTTGAATTCCCCACAAAACCCATGTTCTCGTTTGATTTGGAAATGAGTGGAACATAGCTAACCGCTAACTCTGTTGCAAGAAATCAGAGTGGCTGCAGGAAATACGCATCCACAGGATTTATGGAATGTTTGCAGGAAATTAGGCCACATGAATTGTCTTCAGGAATTTCAGAGTTGTTTCATATCAAAGAAAATATACATAAGATTCTTAGATCATTTGGCATGATAATTTCAATAAGGAAACAACTAGTTAAGGAATACTTAAGATTAAAGGTAAAAACGATACTTTGTATGTTAATTTGCATACCTCAAGCCTACAACACCCTTTTGGCCAAAAAAATAGCTAATATAACCTAAATAAGAATATTAGGGGTTAAGGAGAGTTTGAAATGGAAGAGATAAAGTGTAGGAAAGGTGTCAAAATTAGGCAAAATGAGGACTCAACATCTCCCCCACACATGTCTTCTTACATGTCCCATATGCAAGAAAAAATGTTGCACACTCCAAACCAAGAAATTAGTCCTTGCCCTGGGCTACAGCTACTGTAGCCAAATGATTCAGCCGGGCCCGACTGGACTCTGCCTGAACCTGACCCCTGTAAATCTCAATTTTCTTATTTAGATGGTCAATCTGAGCTTGCTTCTTTTTCATGATTCGAGCTACCTTTCGGTGCCATTCCTCATGCTCTTTCTGCATGTGAAGGTTGTTCTCTTTCAGAGCTTAATTCTCTTTTCTCAAAGCTCATTTTGCAACCATGAGCTCGGTGATAATCTCCTCTAACTCTTGTACAGACCACTTTTTCTAGGGATTTACATCCCCGTCATGATGTCCTTGGTAAGATTGGGGCACACTAAGGTCCTCTTGTTATTTTGTTGTTTCATTCCCACTTTCCTATAGTGAGGTATCCTAGAAGGACATTTTTTCTATGTCAGAGGATGCTACTATCTCCACCTTCTCGTTTCCTTTAGGCGAGCCGTGGAGTTTTCCTTTATTCATATCAAATTTCTTATGCAGTACCCCCCATTTTTTAGTGTCCCTTATAGCCATCTTGGAAGCCTGCCTCCTTGTGAATCTCTTAGAGGGGGTGAAGTTCCCTTCAACTTAGGATTTTTACCTGTAGTCCCCTTGGTCACCAACACTTCTTCATATTTTTGGTCCTTTGTTGTCTTTGGACCACGAATTTTTGGCTTCTTCCTTGGCTTTTCTTCTGGCTATTCTTCCTTGGGCTCTGAAGGGTTAGAGTCTTCGTCCTCCACAAAATAATTATCAGCCAGAAAATCCTCCCACGTCTTTTTCTTCTTTTGTATAACCTCCATTAAGATGATCTTTACAAGCCCATGGTGATAAAGGTTTCATCCAAGTGGGTTTCCATTTCCTTAGCGGTCGTAGACATTTTCATCAGGGACTTATTCAAATAATATGGAAAATTCAAAGGCTTGTCTCGAAAATGTCCGAGAACCCAATGTGAAATAAAAATGCGAGCCCAAAGTGACCTTCACATGTTATATACTTCTGAAGGAAAAATAACAGGTTTCAATACTTACTTCTCAGGAATTCCTGTGGAATCCCTTTGCTATAGTCAGGGTTTAAATGCTCCTTCTTGAGAAAGGAAATGCACATATCCTTGTTAAAGTGTTGGTTCTTTAACCAACGTTCTTCGTCTTGTGATATTCCACATGCCTAAGTCACTAGATCATTTTTTAATCGAAACTGAACGTTCCTGACTTGTGCCTTGCCACCGTTCAAATTCAGGACGAATGGCTTCATAACTTCTAAATTATGGCCGCTAAAATTTTGAAACAAGGGTAACCACCCCACTTTTTCCAGTCTCACTTTGCTGCAAGGGTCGACTTCCAACATAGCAGGGCCTTGTGGCTCAAACCGAACAATGGAAAGCCATTTTGACATAGTGAAGGACGGGAGAGACAGAATGAATGTGACTCACTAAAACGCAGTGCTAAGACTTGCAATGGATCACTTGACAGGGGAGTGTTAAATTGGAAATATTGGAGAGCACAAAGATTTCAAAAAGCAGGTCATGATCATGATTATCATCATGATCCGACTTGGGGAATGGATATCAGGAGTACAACCACCGACATTTCAGATTCACGATGATCGGGCATGGAGCTCAATTTATGATACAATGGTTTATGACCATGTTTTTCCACAAGGGTTACCATAGATTTTTTTTTTTTTTTTTTAAAATTAATCATCATTACCTCTTACCTCAAGTGTCTTATCACTGGCTATAACTTACCAAACTTACCTCCCAATGGTCCAGTTTCTTTTAAATTAAGCATCATTTTCTTGTTTCTTGGAATGACAATTGTTGAACCTCAGAATTACCTTCTCTTTGATAGTTTTTTTCACCTCTTTCCATCACTTTCTCATAATATCACAAACCCCAATCGATGATAAATGCTACGTTTTGTCTTAAGGATGCATTAAAATGATTGTCGTATTATATTTTCATGTTCTTGCTATTTGGATAGATTTTTTCAATTTAGCTACAGAATGCAGCCTATTCTGCAGCTAACCGTGGATTCCGTAGCTACTCTCATGGTATGGCAAGTTCCAGGTGTCAAATGAAGAATTGGGCCACATGGACATTTCTAGAATCATCTCTACATGGATTCTATCCTATTTACTTGGTCCAGATCGATAGAAAAGCGAGCCTAATATCATGGTCATTGGTCAAATGTGTGGCCAAAGTATGTTATCTGAAAGCAGCAGGACCCTTGATTTTCTCTATTGTAGAAAATCAAGAGCCTAACATTCCTATTGCAAGTCTAATTTGAGTTAGCCACCTACAACAAGTTTATCTCACAAAAAGTTATGTATTTTCCTTTAAATATCGGTTGTAAAAGGCTGAGAAGACAGTTTAGAATTTAAGTGTTAAGTTTATGCTTTTTGTTGATACTCTGTATTTAGACTTCATTTTATCATAATACAAAGTTCATGTTGCTAATGACTGTTTAAGCGCATCTTTAACTAGCTAGTATTTCAACCGAATTAGCTGCAGAGGGCCCCTGCATTAGAGGAGGTTTCTCATTTGTTGTTTTTAGTTCAATTTTCATTACTCTGTTTCCAGCAAATCTATTTTCTAATTAGGTTAATTTTCATTCTAGTTTTTGGTCAATAGCATAACATTAAATCACAATTGTGCAACCTTGTTCTTCTACGATATTTTGTGAAAATATATAACTCTATTTTTAAAATCGAATTAAGATTGGAGTAATAAGATTACATAGTTGCCTAGTTTCCATACTGTTTTGTCATTCATTTCCTTAGAACATAATTGTCAATTAACTATGTCAACAGATGTTTTCAAAAGCCATTTCAATATGATGATCCTAAGCTAAATGGTTAAATGTCTAATTCATACAGTGGTTGAATTTACTTTGCACATTATCATTTGCTTTCTATAAACTTAGAGCCTAAGGCATAATTGACTTCTCACATAACATCGTAAGAGGTTAACACTTCACATTGAATGTTGCAGAAAAGTCAAATATACATTAGTTGTTTTTAGTTACTCTTACATGCTTTCAAATTTTGCTTCATATCCTCACTTAATTTCATCACGGATATTCCTAAAATTTATTCTAAAAGAGATTGATTTAATCATGTTTCAAGACTAAATGGTTGAATGTGTAATGAGTGCAATTACTGAGTTACCTTTTGCATAATTAACTTAGTTTTCTAGATCATAGGTATAATTGGTTAATTAACACTATCTCGAGAGGATCACACTTCATAATTGAATATTGGAAGTAACTAAATATAAATTAGATGTTTTCATTGCATTATTTTCTTAATTTTCTAGGACATTAGAAGATTAAAGTACAGACAATTACTTAACATAATCTCAATAAGGTCATACCTCATAATTGAATGTTGAAGTAACCAGAAGTACATTATTTGTTTCATTTTCTGCTTTTACTTAAGACAAGCACTACAATTTCAATCTTATTTTTAGAATTGAATCCATGGAGTAGAACTAATGATAAGATAAGATAGATGCCATGTTTTCCAAATTAGGACTTAACTAGCCAACATTTTTTGGCTTATTTTTATGAAAATTAGACTAACTTAGAAACACTTCCTTTTCTTCCTTCTTAGAATTCATTATATTAATTTAAATATTTTTCATAGTTTTAAGTTAAAACATTCTTAGACATCATAGAACAAAAACCCCCCAGAAAAACATAAAATACAAAACAATGAAGTAAGAAATCAGTTAACTAAGCACATATAGTGCACCACACTTCATCAGTTTACAAACCTCAGTTGATAATTAATGAAATAAATTTAAGACATTAAATTGACAAAACATTTTGGCGTCGTTGCCGGGGAAGTGGAATTAGGTAACCTCATTTCCTACATTGAAAAAGAAATGATATGCGTGGAGAAAGATACTCTAGGGGCATATTCATAGCTAGAGGTAGGAGTTTAATCCCTACAAAACCACTCACTCCACCAAGACTAAGAAGTGACACACCTCCATCTCAAACTCATATTCCATATTTCACTAGCCATAGACTTCTTGAAGTTCTAAGGTCAAAAATACAATTAGGAGGATCCCCTACTTCATCTACTGAGGCAGTCTTACAAGAAGAATATCCTAGGTCTCCAACAAAAGGAGTAACCTTTTTCACCTTTATAGGAGAACACATTTTAACTGAAGAATTAGAAATTCCTAGTGGAGAGGAAGAATAAGAACCTTTCTTCAACATACTATTGATAGAAGAACCAGAGGAAGAGCAGTTAACCTTACAAGTTGACTCTCATATTAGCTCTGAAGAATCTATTATCGCGGGAAGAGGAGAAGAAGGAGAAGGAGAAGGAGAAATCCTAAATGGAGAAAATGTAATATTTGGAGGAGGAGATAGAGGTAGAGGTAGAGGTAGAGGAGGAGATAGAGGAAGATGTAGAGGAAATGTAGAAGGAGGCAGAAGAAATAGGGTAATTGAGATTTATTTTGGATTCCCTCTAGTTGATGAAGATACAAATTCCACCATGAAAAATATCTCACCTTCTGTCCTCCCAAAATTTCATGGATTGAAAAGTGAAGACCCTGAAACATTTTTGTTTGAATTTAAAGTCTTGTGCAAAACTTATGATTATTTACAAGACCCTCAAAAACTCGAATTGTTTCCTTCAATATTGAAAGGAGCAGCTCTAAAATGGTTCATGAGTCTAATCAGTAGGTTTGTTAGGACATGGAATGATATGAAGAGAGAATTTATAGAAAGTTATTTGGATTATTGCATACCTATTAATCACAAGGATGAAGTGTTTTAAATGATGCAAAGAGAGGATGAAAATTTGGAAGATTTAATTGAAATATATGTTATCACTCAGGTTTTCCTAGAAGTTGTGTAAGAGAAAAGTATACCCGAGGTAACCACAAACCAACCTTTTAGATGCAGAATCTAGCCAATCTGCATCCAGAGAGGGCTCTCTCTTTATAATTTATCTTTGTTCTTAGAAGGTTTTAGGCTAGTTATAGATCCAAGAGTTTGTTTGAAAAATGGTGGAATCCACCAACTAAGGGCAAGGTTGAAAGTTTTCAGTCCATTGGGCTATGGAGTCAAAGGATGGCTTTACTGGATTTCTATTCTACACACAAGATGGCTTTACAGGGCAAGATAGCTAGACAGAGAACAATCCTTAAAAATTTAGAGTGGATGGGATGATTTTTGAAGGGATGAAAGGCAGCTAAGAATCTTTCACCATGTTCAAAAGAAAGAAATGAGATGACTACAAACAAAGAGCAATGAAGAATTCTTTATTATAGTAATCAAGAATGTTTAAATTAGCAAAGCAAGAGCATTTATGAATTCGTGCTTATAACCAATTTAGAGGAAAACATTAAGAATAATCACATCTGAAATCAGAGTACAATTAAGTAAATTTTGATTCAATCCTTTATGTAAATTATTCAGAAATGGACATAATGATATTATAAACTGATAAAAACTTAAGACAAAGGGTAGAAAGACTTATTGAACTGCAGTCCAACACATGAATCCTGCAAAAAGTCCTGTACTTCAAATCGTCATCCAGTAAGCCACGAATAAATTTCTCCAAAATGATTTTATTCCGAAAATCTCAATGTTACAGCAGAGTAATAGAATCCACCCTCAATACTCTCTTTGAGGGTTTATTTATACACAAAATAATTGAAAATATCTCACACTATCCTAGCCAATAATCTAGGGTGACTAAGGCATAATTTACAAATAAACAGGAGACAAATGGTCTCGTGGATAGAATAATAGGTAACTGCTGATGTGTTGTTTCCTTTCTTTGTGGATGTGCTGGAGGCAAGTGCTGAAATAGGGCTCGGTGCTGTCCCTTGGAGTAATTTTTTTAGCTTGTTTGACACTCTTTGTCTTTACGGATACTCTTTAACCTGTTCAACTGATACTCTTTCATCTGTGCTCATTTTTACCTTTCACATAATAGTAAAAGATAAAATTCTCATGCTGAAGATAATTTTCATATAATTTCCAATAAGTCTCTCCACCATGAATCGTCTGGTATCATAGTCCTTTTGAGTTTTCTCAATGTCTCATCTGCTTCTGTGAGTTTGTAAAAGGTGGGCTCATTAGGAAATAGATACTTTATTTCATGTTCTAGATTAAATAAATTCCTCACTCTGTCATAGATACTTCTCCCTGTTGGTAATGTCGATCCTGGAAAACTGGTAGAACAAGCAGCTGTATTTTGAGCATGAGTATTTATTTTCTTTACATAGGTTTCTAAGTCCATTATTTGATCCTCTGAGAGCATAGGACTTGGTAACCCACTGTCCAACAAAGCTTGAAATTTTTCTCTGAAAATATTGATATCAACCAAAATATCTGTGCACTTCCTTTCTAAATTCTGCATGAAAGTTCTCTTGATGAAAACTCTCTTTATTTCCAAAACTGTGCCTGTCCTGTCATCAATCCCTAACACTGCAAGCTGTTGCTTTGTCCGCGTGTTCAAAAATTGAATAAGCTGATTGGCCTGCTCAGGCCTGCCTCTTAATTCATTTCTGGTTCTGTTTATTTCTTCTTGGGCTATTTTAACCAACTCATTTTGTTCAAAAATAGCTTGAATAGAGGGCCAAATGCCCTTTATTAATTCAATGATATTACCCCAAAGAATGTCATTTATTTCCTTTAAAGGCTTTTCCAATGAAAGATCTTTTTCCAAAGCCTGAACCAATTTTTCTAATCTTTTTATTTCCCTGGTGTTATCAGCAACTGTCTTTTTAGATGTATCATATTTCTCTTCCAATTTTACTAATTGCAATTTTGTGGTTTGAAGTTATGTGACCCTTAGTTGTAAACTTTCCATTTGCTTTATCAATTCATCAGAACTTAAACCAGAAGTGTTTACCTGGGCTGGCTGTGTTAGCTGACCTGTTGTTGTAGTACCTGTGGTTGATGTCTGCCTGATAGTTTCCTGTTCCTGCAAAGCTTGTTCCAATTCCTTCTCCGTTTCACTTAGTCGCTCAGTCATATTTAGGAGCAACTCCATTATTTCTTCCTGTGAATTCCCCCTTAGAACTTCTTGGGTCTGAGGGTGCCTTGAGGCTGGCAATTTTAGCTGCTTTCTCAGTGCAGCTATGTCATCATCTTTCTTCTTTATTAATTCCTCAATACTTTTAATGTCTTTGGGGTTGTGACCCAAGCCAATGATTATGTCTTCTAGAGACTTTATTCTATTATCTTTGGCCTGAGAAGAGGCCTTCTCAATTTGCAATTGAGCACTTGTGTTATTCAAAGAATCTTGCAGTGTTAGAGCTGCCATGGCTTTATTGGTAAGAGTGGAATAGACCATTTCCCCAGTTTTTCTGTGTAGCTCTATCTGGTCCAGAGGATGAATGTCCTTTGCCAGAACTTCAAAATTTGTTCTGATGTAGTCAGCTGCAGTAATGGGTTTTGGCACCTTTGACTTGAAGTGGCTCATTATCATTTTGCCTTGTGATATGTCAAATGCTGACATTAGCATTTCTTGATTATGGGGAGCCATTTTCAAATATTGATCATATACCTTCATTCTTAATGGATCATTCTTGGCCTTTATATTAATGAAGGTTCTTTTTATATCCCCTGTATCTGTTTTTGGTGGTCTGAAAGAGGATACCTCAGTACTCAATTGCTTTTGTAAAGCTTTTCCTTTCTGTCATGTGTTTGTTTCACTAACTGTGCCAGTTAGTTGACTGTCTTCCCTCCCATCATCAAACACTTCATCTATGATTTCCACATCTAGAAGTGGATCTGATTTATGTTTTTTAGCTTGATGTATTCCTGAAGGCTCTTTAGGAGGTGTGGTATCTGGAACTTGCCTTTTCTTTCCTATTTCCACATTTGATGGAGTTTGTAACTATGGAACTTGTGGATGATTTACCTGAGTGGGAGAAACCTGTGATTGTTCAGGTGCTTTGGAAGTTTGTGGTTTCTCTGCCATGACCAAAGTTTCAATGACCTGGATTTCAGGTTCCTTTCCTTTGCCCTTTGGTTCTGCTGCAACTGATGAACTGCTTTCCTGTAATGTCTACTGTAGAGTTGCTGCTGAAGAAGTGCCAATGTAGGGTACCTGCACTTGACCACAAGATTCTAGGTCATACTTCTTCTCGAGATATTTCATAATTTTGTTCATTTTGTCAGCTTCACTTTCTTCCTCAACAAGTGTTCCTTCAACCCATTCATCTTGATTGGCATATTGTTCTAGTTCAGGAATCTTGTGGTGTATATAAGGGGATGATTTATTCTTTAATCTCTTTTCACAAATAAAACCAAATGGGTCATAAGGAACCCAACGAAAATTTCTTTGGAACTTGCTTTGTAATATATTTTCTGCCTCTCTCTCGGCCTCCCTAGAGTTGCAGATGAAAGGACCTAATTGACTTTTGATCCTTAATTGAGCTTTCTTCTTCACACTACAAAAATGGATCACATCTGAATTATTCATTTGCCTGAAGTATTCCAAGGCAAAAATCCTCATGGGCACATATCTTGGTAACCTGAATGGATGTAATTCACATCCATAAATTTTGATGACTGTATGGTTTTGATACAAATACCAATCTCCAACTTTATAAGTCCTTGAAAGTTGCAAGGTCTTTTTTATTTCATTACTGAGCCTTGGGGGAGGGATTCCTGTTAACAAAGTTGTTGCAGGATATACAAACTGATCAATGAACTCAGTGTAGGAATAGGGAGAATCAGAGGAAGAATGAATTATGGGGGACCAAAATATGACTGACCTGGGGTTTCCCTTCGCATCAAGCTTTTTAACAGGGAAAGGGAACTTTTCTGACTGATAGAAGATAATGAGATGATAAATAACTGAGGAATATTTGAAAACTTTCTCATCATCTAGCCTCATGAACTGATCATGGATCTTATTGGCTATGAAAGAGGCAAAGTCATATTTAATTTCAGGAGGCTGCCCAGGAGTGAAGATAGATAGTAAAACCAGTGTTATTTCATCCACATATTCACTGGTATTGAATCCCAAGACAAAAGATATCATATTTATGATGAGCCTTCCCAATGTATTGAAATAATAAAAACCATAAGGAGGAGACCCCTTAGGCTGGTGTTCAGGCAACATGAAATTCTAGCACATGGATTTTAGCTTTTCTGGGGTTAACTGCCTAGTCTTCTCAATCAATTCTTCCATAGACAACGGTGCTAGTTCTTGGTCTGGTTCAAAGTGTAGCATGGCATTGATAGCCTGGGGAGTAATGGGAAACATAACACTTTGATCAGGAGCTATTACAACCCTTTGAGTGGGATCATAGTTTGAATGGAAATAATGGATGATTTCTGGGAAAAAAATGACTAAAGGGATGAGATACCTTGGGAGATTGGATTCCCACAACCCTATAAGATCTTGCCCCTTTGAGTATTCGTCTCTGCAGCGACAATAACTCAAAAGGGGACTTTCATCAAAATGCAAGTCTTTAATTTGGAAATCTTTATCTACCAAAGGTAAATATTCCAACTCACGGTGAGGGGCATTCAGTGGAGTTATATTCAAAGCTGCTGGGGCCTCCATTTTGGTTCTTGTGGATTCAAAACGGAGGTTTCTGGTTTTCTTCACAGGCCGGGCGTGATTTTGATCTTACTGAAGGAAATTGGCACAATTGTAGGTTCAGGGAGCAATTGCACAATTTTAAAACCTCTGGGGAAGATCTCAGTGATGAGTTTTAATCACTAATTCAACGAAAAACAAAGAAAACAGAGTTTTACTTGCAGTTCGGGGCGGAATAGGATAAATACCTGTTCTTGGAAGAAAGCTGGTTCTTAACAGGTAACAGGCGGTAGCAGGAGGACGCTTGGACGCAGGTCTGGCGGATTTATGGAGCGAAATTGAATGGAACAGTGGATTTCAATGAAAATTCGAAAACCGTAGCAGAGAGCACAGTCGCGTTTAATAACGAAAATAACGGAAAAAACATGAAAATTGGCTTTATTTACAAGTTAAAAGGGTTTTTTAGTTTTTCAAGGAGTGACATCATCAATGTACAGGCTGACGTGTGGAGGGGCCGGGCGGTAAGTGGTAAGTCCCCGCACCGCTTTTGGACGAAGGTGGTATTAGTCGCGGGGGGAGCGATTCCATTGAGCGATGGACGCGTGGCAGGTGAACAGTTCCAATACCACCAATCCCCCGCTCGTTAAAATGCTGACAAGGGATGGGTAGCGGGATTGATAGGGAGCGTTGATCTTTGGCAGAGTGATCGAACGGTTGAAATGACGGGGAATAAGCGGAGGATTAAGGTGTGGGCCCGTCGGGTTTTTTAAAACAATTAAAGTTTAATCTATCACCCCGGAAGGCTTTTGATTGGTGAGTGGAAGGCTATTAATTAGTTCAGATAACTAATTAATCCCATCATATAATGGAAAACGAAGTCGTGGCGGGGTTTTGTTGGGCGCGGGTATTAAAGTTAAAATGTCGGGTGGGATACCAGGTGGATGAGCCACGTTGGCATGGGATTTTTCCAAGGTTTTGGTTTAAAAACAAAACTTCGGGTTTTATCCTTTTTGTATTAAACATATAGGATTATATGTTTAAACGTTTATTTCGATATTTTTATTATATGACAAATTAATCAATGTATTTAATTTATCATAGGGGCGGGACTAATGTATAACGCTATATTTTAACCAAAGGGATTGTATAATGGGTTTTCATTTGAATACACAGGGAAATAAATACTTTGGTTAAACTTTATAATAGAGGGGTTTTTTGAATATTTATAAAAAAGGAGTTATATACTTAGGACAAGGCATTTGCACTAGGGATTTAGTAAATAGAGTTAGATGTAAATATGACAAAGGGACAAGGGAACTCAAAAAACTTTGCATATCTAAGAAAGTGACAATTTCTGAAGTAAATTGCAATATCTCATCTTCAACACTTAAACTTAGAATAGTAAGTTATTTGGAGGGATTTTTATGGAATTTTGCATAATTTTCCTAAGCAAAATGAGATTTTACTTAGGAAAAGGTTAAAGATGAATGATTATAATGATGAATTATCTCAAGCACTTAGGTCTTTTTGATCATTAGGCCGAGGGTCCGGTCCCTCCAAAAGTCAAGGAAATGCCTTGAGCCCTTTTGATCTCTAAACACCTTAGTACTTTGGGGGAAATTAGTAAAACTTTTAAGGGGGAAATGATGAGGGAGGTTAATGATTTTTGACTTTGCTTGCTGTGATTTTCCAGTGTATTTCCTGCCTCAGTTTTGTGATGAAAGTAAAGGATAAAAAACATGTAGCAGCATCATTCATCAGATAAAAACTTTGCAACCATCTACCTACCCTATCTACTTGACACTACCATTTTCTCTTCTTTATTAGGGTGCATTTAGACTTGCAAACCCTTTTCAATCTTTCCTTTTTACAAGGCAAATCTATCTAATTCTACCCTTATTACATCCAAGGGCTCAGATTAAACTGTTGAGCACCTCTTATTAACTCTACCTATCT
The DNA here is from genome assembly GCA_034641835.2 of Pinus albicaulis. Classification (NCBI taxonomy): domain Eukaryota; kingdom Viridiplantae; phylum Streptophyta; class Pinopsida; order Pinales; family Pinaceae; genus Pinus; species Pinus albicaulis. Next base: position 8,710 of record JAXQQM020089915.1, on the reverse strand, counting down.
ACTTATCTGCCAAGATTAAACTGTTTGGTCAGATATTTATTCTCTATTCTATAACATGAAATTGAAATATGAGTAAGTCAAGTTTAAACAGTTTGACTTATTCATGAATTGTGGCAAAGTTTGACAAGTTGCACACAATTGTTTTATTACAAAAATGAAATAGCAGTGGCATTTGGATTTGCACACTTTCCTTGGTCTATTTTTTGTCTGGGGTTCATTTCTTTCACTTTTTTGACCAATTTATTTTTCTTACCCTTTGATTTTTCTTTTAGGGTATACCCTCTTTACATTTTTTAAATTTTTTGATTTTTTGGTTTTTCAAGAATATGGAACACCTTTGTCCAAGAAAGAAGGTTTGAACATATTCCATAGTTCAATCAAGACAATCATGAAAAATGAAACCTATTGGTATAGGAGTCTAACACTGGCTCCACTTGGGGATGGCTTTTCCTTGTGAAAAGTCAAGAACAACAGGTCAGATGCCTAAACATGTCTTCAAACTGAATTATGTAATCTCCTTCTCCTGGTAGCTTTTATTTTACATATGATAGTGAAACTTTTGAAGCTTAGGGCCTTCACTTCGGGCTTCAACTTCAAGAAGTCACCATCCAATCCAAACTGCATTTAAAAAAAAGATATATTATGTACAAGTTAGAAAAATCAAAATATTCTAGTAAATGGGATCAAAATAATGCTTGAGCATTCGACCATTGACTGGTCCTTCTTCAACTTCTGAATTGTCCACATCTTTCAAAAAGTATGTGTTGTTTCCCTGCAAGGCATGAATAATGTAAGGCCCTTTCCACAAGAAATCAAACTTTCCATGTTTCCCTTTTTCTTCTCTTCTAGAATCCCATCTTAGGACCTTATCTCCTAGTTGAAAATCTTCTACTTTAGTCCTTTTATCAAACATTTTCTTTAGTTTTTCCTGCAGGACTTGAGATCGTTGGTATACCTCTTCCCTGGTTTGCTGCAAGTGGATTGTTTGATTAATTCTTCTTTGAATGTCATTTGGCTCCACTTGAGCCTCCTGAAGTAATTTCATAACAGGAATTCCTAAAGATGATGGGAATCTTGCTTCAAGGCCATAAACTAACTCATATGGACTAGTCCCAATTGATTTCTTAGTTGTAAGTCTGTCTGCCCACAATGCATTGGTCAATTTCTTGTGCCAATTCTTTTTGTTTTCTTCCAATAACTTTTTGATGATATTGATAAGGCTTTTATTGGAGGATTCTGCTAGTCCATTACCCTGAGGGTAATAAGCTGTTGAATGGCCTAATGTAATATGATATTTACTACAGAAACTAATCATTTTCTTTGATTTAAATGCAGCAGCATTATCTGTTATAATCTTTTCTGGACAGCCAAATCTTGAAAGTATGTTAGTTTCTAAAAACCCTATAATCACTGAATCATTGGCCTGTCTGCATGGGATAGCTTCAATCCATTTAGTGAAGTAGTCTGTGGAAGTTAAAATCCACCTGTGTTGACCTGAAGAAGGGGGATGAATTTCTCCAATAAAATCTAATCCCCATTGTTGAAAAGGTCTTTCTGTGGAAATTGGTTTTAAAGGCAAAGGTAACAACTTTCTTTTACCCTCAAATATCTGACACTTGTGACAAGTTGTTACGAATTTCTTAACATCAGAAAATAATGTTGGCCAGTAAAAACCAGCCCTTAATATTTTGTCTGCAGTTGATTTCCAGTAGAGATGTCCTCCACAATCCCCTGCATGAAATTCATTAAGAACTTTATCAGTTTCATCTTTTAATAGACAATTCAACAAGATTCCTTCATGATTTTTCCAAAATAGAGTGCTATCTAAAATACAATATTTCAAAGATGTCATTTTAAAAAATCTTCTTTTCGTTCTGGACAACCCTGGAGGAGCTTGCAGGTTTAATAAAACATGAATTATATTAGTGTACCAGGGTGAATCTAAGAAAGCTTGACTGATCTGTGGAGTCGCCATCTCCTGATTGTCATCCAGTTCGTTAATGTCTAAGGCTTGGCAATTAGTTTCAGTCACGAGTTGTGCCAAACCTTGACCTTTTATGAGTTTTGTTGGTTTAATCTCAATATCATATTCTAAAATGGTAGCTATCCACTTACCTCTTTTACCTTCAATGCCATCTTGAGTCAAAATATCTTTAACTACAACATTAGGCACATAAGCTATCACATGAGAATATAATATGTAAACTCTGAAATCTTTAATTGCTTTTACCAATGCAAAAGCCTGTTTTTCCATAATATTGTATTTTAGAGATGCATCCCTAAGTGCTTTACTAAAAAATGCTATTGGTTTTTCACACCCTTGGTCATCTTTTTGAAGTAAAACAGCTGCAACTGTATGTTCAGAAGAAAATGAAAAAATAATAAAATCTCTGTCAAGTTTGGGACTGGTAAGAACTGGTGTCCTTGTTAAAGCCATTTTAATTTCCTCAAATGATTGTTTGGCTTCTACAGTCCAGTCAATGCTTGAATATTTCCTCAGCATGTTAGTGAGCAATCTAAGTAATTCAGCTAAACTAGAAATAAATCTTCTCAAGAAATTAATTTTTCCTATGAATGCTTGCAACTCTTTTATGTTTCTAGGATGAGGTATCTGTAAAATTGCTTGTATTCTTTCTAGATCAATCCTAATGCCATATTTAGAAATGATGTGCCCCAAGAGTTTTCCTTCTTCCAAACCAAATAATGACTTTTTGGGGTTTAAAGAAATCCCATATTTTCTGCACTTTATAAATACTTGCCTTAAATGATCTAAATGTTCTTGATCTGTTTTAGAAAAAACAGTTAAATCATCTAGATAAATAACCAGAAAATCATGTATTTCTTTAGCAAAAGCAACATCCATTGCTCTTTGAAATGTAGCTCCTGCATTCTTGAGCCCAAATGGCATTTTGACATATTTAAACGTACCCCATGGTGTAGTGAATGCTGTTTTATCCTGATCATCAGGATGAACCAGAATCTGGTTGTACCCTGAAAATCCATCCAATAGAGATATCCTAGAAGATCCTACTACCCTCTGAAGAATATGGTCCATTTTTGGTAAAGGATAGTTATCTTTCAAAGAAACTTTATTCAAATTTCTTAGATCAACACACAGTCTAATTTCTCTTGTCTTCTTCCTAGTTGGTACTAGGTTAGAAACCCATTCTGAGAATCTGATAGGAGCTATAATCCCTGCTTCAAACATTCTTTTGATTTCCTTTTCAATTGAAGGTAATAAAACAGGATTTATTCTTCTAAGCTTTTGTTTGAAAGGTTTCTGATCTGGCTTCAAAGGTATAGTGTGTTGAATGATAGATGTATCATAAGATTTCAGATCTTCATAACTCCAGGCAAAAACATCCTGGAATTCTTTCAATAGTTCAACATATTTGACCTTTTGATCTTGTGGAAGAGATTTGGACAACTTAACCATTTTAGGATTTTCTGGGGTTCCTAAGTTGCATTCTTCCATATTAGCCTTAACAGGTTCCATTTTAGGTCTAAATGGAATATCATTTGAGTCAAACAGATCTTCCAAAGGAGTTAATCCTTTGGGCAAATGATTATCTTTCAAATTGATGATTTCTGTCTCATCTTCTATGATCTCATCAGATTCCATCTTTTTTAGATTCTGCATGTCTTTTTCTGTGAATGTGGTTGGGTGCAGTATATGAATTGCATTTTCTCTTGAAATTTCTATTTTTTGTTCTTTTTCTTGATCAAATTCATCAATAGTTATGTCTTCATCTATATTACAGTTAGAAAACTCATTTTGAAGTGTCAAAAAACTATTGATTTGATTGTTACTTGCAAATACTTGCCAATTCAAAAGATTGTCTGGTATGGCAGGCCTATGTCTAATCTCAGCTGAAAACTTATGATTAGGATCAAAAGGTAACTTGCATGTGCTAGCAAACATTGCGAGGCTGTGAGCATGCAAATTTTGTTTCCTGGGAATCTTGGCAAGTTGAGCTAATGTGTTGGGAATTTCTACAACTGTCTCTCTGTATTGTTTCAATCTCATGTCTTTTGTTGAACATTCTCCTTTAATCTGTTGAATGATTAGTTCAGAATCTCCTATGATTGATACCCTAATAGCTCCTAACTTCTTGACATGTTTAAGCCCTAATAAAAGAGCTTCGTACTCTGCCATGTTGTTAGTGCATTTGAAATTCAACCTATAAGCATGACCCTCTGCATGATTATTCTCAACATTATGTAACCAAATCCCAACTCCTGCCCCTAATTTGTTTACTGAGCCATCAAACTCTAAATGCCATAAAATTTCATGTTCATAATCTTCATCAATTGTTTTAAAGTGTTTCTTGACAGGAGCTAGTTGTTTAGTTTCTTCAGGTATTTCTTGATCATCTGGTGTTTCTTTGTTTTCAGATATTTCTTCAATTTTAACAGTGGTTTTGTTTATGGTTTCCAATTCCGGAGCTTCTATTTCAGTAGGGAGATCCAACTCAGCATTGTATAAAATAAAAGAATCCATATCAGAATGTACAGAGTAAACAGGGAAGTTTTCAGGCTTCTCATGGCTACTGACTAAGTACTTCATCAAGGTTTCTCTATATAATCTTTTAGGCTGACCAAATACTGAAATAGTTGCATATGACATGTCTAGTTGAATAGATCCTCCAAGTTTAGCACCCCAAGATCTAGACAATAACATACCATATTTAGGTGGAATATCAACAACTACTATGTCCATTAAAACAGACTTAGCAGGGTATTGGACCAAAGTGACACACAGATCTTTAATTAAACCTAAACATTTTACCTGACTGGAATCAAATGAAAACAAATCTTTGTATGGTCTAGTAATATCCAGATTCAATCTTTCCATTACTGCTTTTGGCATCAAATTGTGAGATGCTCCAGAATCAAGCATTGCATTATGGAGTATCTTGTCATGAACATTCAGGCTTACATAAAATGGAGGAGTTCCTCCACCTTCTGGTTTGCCATTTACCTCAGGGCCAAAAAGAAGTTTGGGTTGATCATCAAGAATATTTACTGAATCATCCAATCCAGTAATGTTAATGTTTAGGGACTTGGTAATTTGACTTCTATAGAGCTCATGTTTAGCCAATTCTGATAAAGGAACAACTATCTTGAGTTTGCCTATTTCAGCCTCTAGATTGAAAGGTTTTTCTGTTTGAGTTTTAGTGTTTTGCACAGTTGGGTTTTCTCTGTTTTTTGGGTCTTCAATGTTTTTCTCTTTTTCATGAATGAATTTTTGTTTTGAAGATGTTTCTGGACTAACCTCTACTGATTCTTCTACATTTCCTATAGGAGGAAAAGTATTAGACTGTTGTTTGTTATTTGGTTGGTTGTCAGAGACATCTTCAATTATTGGATTTGAAGGGTTGGGAGTTATCCTAGACAAAATTTGTACTTGGGGAATGTTTTGTACAGGGGGAATGTTTTGTTTACCTTTGACATTTTGTTTTGTAGTTTTCTGTTGTTTCTCTGGCACATCAATCCTTCTACTTCTCAAATTATACTGTTTATGGACCTCATAGATTGCTGTGTCATAGCCTTCCTTAAAATCAAAAGTCTCACCTGAATGAGTTTGGAATGTTTCAAGGATGTGATTCTCTTGATCATCCTGGGATAGGAAGACTTCTGGTTCATTTTTGTCATCAATTACATTGTTTATTTCTACATCTTCTGTAGGTTCTTCAGAAGTTGAACCTTCAACAAAGTTTTCTTGGAAAGGTGGCCTAATGTTTTGGTCAGGGACATTCTTTCCAATATTTTGATTCAGATTTCTCCTAAAGTTTGGGTTTCTTGCAACATTCTGATTATCACTAGAAGAATTTCTTTCAATGGTCTCCACTCTGTCTCCTAATCTTTCCATACCTTTAATGATTGCATCCAGCTTCTTTTCAAAAGCTGAAGGTTCTTCATTCATAGGCATTCTTCTTTCTGCTCTTGCTCTGGCTCGTTTTTCTATTAGATTTGCTTCTACACTCACCACTATACTCTGCATTTCTTCTAATGTTTGGGGGGCTCTTTCCCTGAGGGAATAAGCTATATCAGAGTCAAAACCATCTGGAAATTTAACCAATACAGAGTCAGGTGGGGGTCTTAGGTTTTGAGGAACTGCGTTATATGCTTCATTGAATCTAATGATGTAATCTTGTACTGTTTCGTTAGGTCTTCTTCTTAATTTTTCGAATTCTGACAGGATCTGAAGAGGATCCTTTTTCTTCTCCCATCTGTTCAAAAATGCCCTATATAAAGCTGGTAAATCAGCAATACTATCTAGGGCAAGGGCCCTAAACCATGTCCTAACTTCTCCAGTAAGACTCTGAACGAAAATTCTCATTCGGACATTATCAGTATCAATCTCATAGAACTCAAAGTAATCAGTCATCCTTTTGGTGTGTTGTTGTGCTGTGTAAGTACCTGATCCATCAAAAGGTGTGATCTTACTCTGGTAATCTTGGGGCAAAGCAGAAGGGTTGGCTGGTAGCTGTAAAGGGGCGTATCGATTGGCCATTGGAAGATAAAGTGGGGTAATAGGAGTTGATGGTCTGGCAGGAGGAGATGGAGGAGTAGAAGGGGTGACAGGTGTTTGAAAAGCTTGAGAAAAAGTGACTGAACTTGGAGATGCTTCAGTAATTACAGAGATGTTTGAACTTTCTTCAAAGGTTTGTTCAGTCTGAATAGAGTTATGTAATTCTCTGTCAAGATGATGTGAAACAAATCTGTATTGCAAATATTCAAAGAACAATGGATCTGGAACTAATCTGGATAATTCGGTCTCAGAGAAATTCACAAATAAGGATGTTTCAAATCGTGCATCAAAAGGAATGTCATCAATATATATAATTTTCACAGGACAGGATGCAGATCTAGAAAGTGGTCTAGAACTTCCTGAACTCTCTTGACTTCCTCTTTCAGAACTTTCTTGACTTCCTTGTCTTCTAAGAATCCTAGGAATCAGATTTGGATTTTCAAATATTGGTGGTGGATTAGGGTCAGGATTTGACCTGGTATGACGAATCCTTTCTGAAGCCAGTTTTCTTAGACTATGTGTTTTTGGATTTTTGGTTTTAATTGAAAGAATAAATACAACTTCTACAAATTATTCAAGAAATAATGATGTATAATTAAGATTTTCTCAAAGATCTGTTAAACTAGAGAGTCTGATTAAACATTTTGAAATTAAGGTCCAGTATATAAGCTAAATCAGAGATAGACTGAAGCAGCATTTATTTACTTTTGCGATTGCAGAGCAAAAGCAATTTCAAAGGCTACCTGGCTGATCTTCAGACTCTGTCTATAGCTTATAAGTGAACAATATTAACAAATAAAAATGATTCAGCTCCCCAGTATGGTCGCCACTATGTTATCACTCAGGTTTTCCTAGAAGTTGTGTAAGAGGAAAGTATACCCGAGGTAACCACAAACCAACCTTTTAGATGCATAATCTAGCCAATCTGCATCCAGAGAGGGCTCTCTCTTTATGATTTATCTTTGTTCTTGGAAGGTTTTAGGCTAGTTATAGATTCAAAGTTTGTTTTGGGAAAATGGTGGAATCCACAAACCAAGGGCAAGGTTGAGAGCTTTCAGTCCATTGGGCTATGGAGTCAAAGGATGGCTTTACTGGATTTCTATTCTAAACACAAGATGGTATTACAGGGCAAGATAGCTAGACAGAGAACAATCCTTAAAATTTAAAGTGGATGGGATGATCTTGAAGGGATGAAAGGTAGCTAAGAATCTTTCACCATGTTCAAAAGAAAGAAATGAGATGACTACAAACAAAGAGCAATGAAGAATTCTTTATTATAGTAATCAACAATGTTTAAATTAGCAAAGCAAGAGCATTTAAGAATTCATGCTTATAACTAATTCAGAGGAAAACATGAAGAACAATCACATCTCAAATTAGAGTACAATTAAGTAAATTCTGATTCAATCCTTTATGTAAATTATTCAGAAATGGACATAATGATATTATGAACTGATATAAAACTTAAGACAAAAGGTAGAAAAACTTATTGAACTGCAGTCCAACACATGAATCCTGCAAAAGGTCCTGAACTTCAAATCGTCATCCAGTAAGCCACGAATAAATTTCTCCAAAATGCTTTTATTCCGAAAATTTCAATGTTACAGCAGAGTAATAGAATCCACCCTCAATACTCTCTTTGAGGGTTTATTTATACACAAAATAATTTGAAACAATCTTACACTATCCTAGCTAATAATCTAGGGTGACTAAGGCATAATTTACAAATAAACAGGAGACAAATGGTCTCGTGGATAGAATAATAGGTAACTACTGATGTGCTGTTTCCTTTCTTTGTGGATGTGCTGGAGGTAAGTGCTGAAATAGGGCTCGGTGCTGTTCCTTGGAGTAATTTTTTAGCTTGTTTGACACTCTTTGTCTTTATGGATACTCTTTAACCTGTTCAACTGATACTCTTTCATCTGTGCTCATTTTTACCTTTCACATAATAGTAAAAGATAAAATTCTCATGCTGAAGATAATTTTCATAGAACTTCCAATAAGTCTCTCCACCATTGATCGTCTGGTATCATAGTCCTTTTGAGTTTTCTCAATGTCTCATCTGCTTCTGTGAGTTTGTAAAATGTGGGCTCATTAGGAAACAGATACTTTATTTCATGTTCAAGATGAAATAAGTTCCTCAATCTATCATAGATATTTCTTCCTGTTGGCAAT
>JAXQQM020068936.1:0-75115 GCA_034641835.2 Pinus albicaulis | reverse complement strand
CAATTAGCAATGGAAATTTTGTTGGGAAAAATACTGAGAGGGGGGGATGAATCAGTATTTAGGAAAACTAAAACTTTTTACTTTTCCATGCTCTAAAACCCATACGCGACTTTTCTGAATACAACTAGCGTATACACACGGATATCCTTCATGAAACTCGCGTATACACATAGATCTAATTATGCCATTAAATCTTCACTTATATCATTCTATCATTCATTCATTGATGTTCTATAAATAGTAAACATGTGCAGTAAGAATAGAATAAACCATCACACATAAGCATCACACATGAACACCAGGATTTTAGGTGGAAACCCAAGTCGGGAGAAAACCACCGCTGCAGTTGCTCAGTCTTCAATATTTTATTATAGAGAAAACATCTTACAACATATGTGCTGGCGCAGACTCCTACCAGCACGCAGGCACCCACCTGCGCTCGTTTACCAGCCTCTCCTGGAAGGGAGCTCCAACCCCCTGACTCGTTTACCAGTCTCTCCTGGAAGGGAGCTACGACCCCCCGATCTTGTTTACCAGCCTCACCTGGAAGGGAGCTACAACCCCCTGACTGAAGGCTACAACCCTCAGCACCTCTATGGACCACGTTTCATCAATTTTCACACTGGATCCAAAGCTTCCTTTAGGATACCACTTGCAGGCCATGTTTCATCGTATTTTCAGACTGGACCCACTCCATACTTTTAAGCTCAAACATACATCACCAACAGATACTTGTCAATTCATATAACCCAGACAGATAGCAGTAACATAGTAGAAACAGATATCAGCAAGATAGCAGAACAGATCATACATCTCTCAATTTCAGCAAACCCTAGTTTGCATACGCGCTTTACTTTCACTGAGCCCGCATATATACGCGCCTTCTGCCATACAAACATGCGTATACTTCAGTATATATTATAGAGCTAATTTCACTGCGCATACGCGCTTTCTCTTCATCGAAGCCGCGTATATACGCGCTTCTTCTGTGGCGAACTAGCGTATGGTTCTTCAGACATTTAGGTCATTGCAATTCTTCAAAATAGATACATCACATAGATTTTACCCTTTACTTCAGACAGATGTTCGCCTCATCTCAGATCTAATCATTCCATAAACAGATCTAGCAAGTACACATACATTTCAGATCTAGATTCCCTTCTTCATCATTTCTTCACTGGTGCATCATACATTCAGATCTATCATTCAACTGTAACCCTTTCCATTCAGATATACCTCAGAGAGAAGTATTCATTTAAGCTCAGACATCTTGCACCCACACTCATCGTTTGCACAATGAATTTCTTCTCCTTATATAGGTTTACCCTTTTTCAATACCATGAGCCAAAACCACATTACTTCCGATGGTATTCCTGGACGGAGTCATTTAGACGAATCATTAGCCAATACAATGGGTCAATACCATGGTGGTTACCCCTGGTTTTGCACTTTATGAGCGCTTTTTCCCATACGCGACTTGGCACGTTGTTTCCCGCGTGCATACGCGACTTCTACTAGATAGATACGCGTATGCCTTGAGACATACTCTTTTCATCATAGATCTAGCACATATTGAATTCCTTTCTTCATTACCTTCTCTACTCTTTGTAGATACATCATATTTAATTCATCAAGACATATTCTATCAAGCACAACTTCATCAAGTAAGTTGCCATCATCTTCATCAAGTGGGTTGCCATTCACAGACAACACTCTATCAAGTGGGTTGTTCATCAAGGACAACACTCAGCATCATATTGCCAACAGACATCATATCACATCAGATTTACATCATTTACCAAGTCCATCAAGTCAAGAATAACTTCATCAGGTGGTTTGCCATCAAGGACAACACATGTCAACAGTCGCATGTCTTCATCTTCATTCGTGGGTTGCCATCAAGGACAACACTCTGCATCATATTTCCAACAATCTCCCCCTTTGGACTTGATGGCAACCATGATGGTGTTTGATCACCACAACAGATAGGTACATTAAAAATACAATGACACCATGTCACTTTCCCCATTTTTGACACCATTCTTTCTCTTCATTCAAACACCATGTCACTCTCCCCCTTTGACATCAAGGGCAAAGGGAGGATCAAAACCAACATACTCTCCCCCTTTTCTCCTCATGTGGAAGAAGCATTCTGCAGATCTGATATATACTGAAGTGACCAAGCTCCCCCTGAGTTCATGATGAATCTTCAAACATATTTTCCAATGGAGTACATGACTCTATGAATTTCCTATCACCAATGACTCATACTTACATCAAAGATCCATCCAAGTGGATTTACATATGAGACTCAACTACCCAACCAAGTGGGTTTACAAATTTGACTCAGCTACCCAACCAAGTGGTTTTACAAAATTTGACTCAGCTACCCAACCAAGTGGGTTTACAAATTTGACAAGTCCTTACATGACTGAATATTACAATTTTACATCATGGGTCTTAACAAGACCTTTTCATCAAATTACAAATATGACCATTTATGACCAACACCAGAAAGTCCTCAAGAAAGAGAACATATTTCAGAACCATCATAATGCCAATAATGCATTATACTCAGCAAAGCTAATGCTCCCCCTGAATCTGTGCATCCAAGCATCCTTTCCATATGACTAAGGCTCCCCCTTAGTTTGTGCATCCTGAACACTTTCAACCAATCATCAAGGCATCTTTAAAACATCAGAGATTGAAACAGTATTATAAGAGCTGGAACATCACCATAGATACCAGAGATACCAAACAGCACTGCAGCTGTGCTGAAGAGAGCTGACCCCAAACAGAAATTTGTCAGCAATCAGACATACGCAGTTTTCTGTGCATGAACTCGCGTATATACGCGACTGTGTTTCAGGAAATCCGCGTATCCAATACCATCTTCTATACTTTAACCAGATCTGATCCTCTGTGAGAAAAAGACAGTGTTCAGCTTCTTTCTGAGATATTTGAATGCTTCCCTGGAATACAGATAGATAGAACAGAGTAGTTGTGTCTTCAAGCATCATCCAATGGTTGTAGCATAAGTACATTAGTAACCAAGCCTTCAGATTCTTTGCAGCATCAATACATTCTTTCCAAGAGAAATTATCATACCAGAACAACATCTTCACATAAGTGTCAAGCAATCATCCATGTGGTCCAACATCACCATGATCTTTAAGATTTAACATGAAGTAACATATGTAGGGAAAAGATCTCAACCATAGTAACAAACTCTGCATGATCTATTCTTATTTCTGAATCAAACGACTTCCAACTCATCCATGTGTGAGCACAAAAGATACTTTTCAGCAAACAGGGCTCAATATCTCATCATAATAAACCATGTACCAAGTCATCATCATTTGAGCATGAATATCACAAAAACCAAAGAATAAGCAGTCATATTGCCAACCTGCTACTCCCCCTTAACCAGTGCTCCTTCTTAATTTGTGCAACCTGAATACGTTCATCAGCAAGTCATCAGCAACAATCTCTGCATGAACTGCCCTTATCTCCGAATTATAAGACTTTCATCTCAACAATGAATACTCTTCATCAAAAAGCAAACAGGACTCATCCATAATCTTCAACATAAGAAACCAAGTATCATATCATCATTATTTAGAACTGAGAAAGTAAGCTGATACAGAGTCAATAATACAGTTATTAACAGTCAGACTGATGCTCCCCCTGAACCTCTGCTCCAGATCTTCAGTTATCATATAAATTCTCTTATCATCAATGCATACGCGACTGTGTCTGCTGGAACTCGCGTGTATACGCGACTTTTGTTAATAGAACCCGCGTATGGAAAGTGAAGCATAGAAATTTTTCACATTCCTTCATCTCCCCTTGAACTTGTACTTCCTGTACCTGTCTTCTTCATATCAGATGCTCTGTCAGAAATACATATAACCAGAATAATCAAATCAATCATGAGAGTCATCATACATTGCTCCCCCTGTGACGATACATTACTAAATCTCATAATGTATCCCACATCATTCCTGCAGTCAATAAGAGAAGTGAGCTTCAGAAGCAGATGACTGCAGTAGGGTCAGTATTCCCTACGTTTCTGACTGGTCCTCCTTCTTTTTCCAAATTTTCTTGAACTTCCTAACTGTGTGCTGAAAATTTTCCACTTTCTCAGATCTGTTCAACCTGCATTCCTTTTCTACATGTCCATACTTGTTACAAGAATAACATCTCATGTGTCCAGAGAAATAATCATAAGAATCATAATGAGTATTTCTAATCTTCCTCCTTTTACAATCAGCTGCTTTATGTCCATACTTGTTACATGAAAAACAATAACCCTTGAAGAAACCAGAGTACCTTTCTATGTAGGAACTGTTTGATTGAGGCTGAAATGATCTGCTCCTGCAATTTGCTGCAACATGCCCATAATTATGACATTTAAAGTATTCAACTTTATTGACTGATTTCCTTTGAGATTTCATCATTGTTGGTTGACCTTTTGTTTCTTTCAACACTTCAGGTTTTGCATTGACATCCTCTGAATTTTTAGCACTTCCTTGTGAGCTAGATTCTCCTTTAACAGTTTCATGGAAACCAAGACCAAGTTTGATAGCAGGAGACCTTTGATTACTCATAATATTGTCCAAAATGTTAGTACTATCTTGAAACCTCAAAAGTTTAACCTTTTCTTCTAATTTACCTTTGAGAATGTTTACCTCAACCTCCAAGGCTTGACATTGCTTCATCAAGCTTTCTTCTTTCCTTCTTCCATCTTCTACTTGATCTTTCAGATTTAGAATCTCTTCTTTCAACCAATTTTCGTTTTCTTCACATGTTTGTTGCAGCTCTTCATTCTTCTTATTTGATTTTTCCAGATCTTCTTTGAGAGAGATTATTTATGATTCAAGGCCTTCCTTTTCAAATGGTTGTAGAGGTTTCTCATTCTTCTTACTTGATGCTTCAAGATTTACTTTCAGAGATATGTTTTCTGCTTCAAGTTCTGCATTCTTCTTATTTGATTTATCCAGGTCTTCTTTGAGGGAGATAATTTCAGCTTCAAGGCTTTCACTTCGATTGGCTACTTCATCCTACAGTCTTTGATGTATTTCTATCTATCCCTTCATTGTTTCTATCTGTCCATTCATTTTAGAGATCATCTCATTGTAGGCGGATTCCTTCTCATTAAATAATCTTTGTTGATCTTCTTCTAGGTCCACAACATTACTTTTACTATCTACACCATTGCTTGCACAAAGAAGATTACAAGGACCCCAATCACTATGAGATTCATCTTCGTCAATTTCTGCTATACATGTTTTCTGAGAGATCTCCTTTCTTCGAGTAGCCTTCTTCTTTTGCTTCTTTGCCATGAGCACTTTCAGATCATGGTCAGAATCTTCTTCATCTTCACTGGACACTTCATCATCATCTTCATTTGCATAAAAACTCTTCCTCTTTTCAAATTGTTTCCCTTTACCATGTTTTTCTCTATAAGGACATTTAGCAGCATAGTGACCAAATTTTCCACACTCAAAACATTTGAAGGGAAGCTTACCTTTGAATCGTCCAGTACCTAGTTGAAGTTTTCTCACGAAATTCACTTCCTCTTCTTCGGATATATAGCTGGACTCTTTGTCGACTTCCTTTTCTTTTCCTTTTGCAGATACCTTAAAAGCAGCTTCTTTGATTTGAGAAGGACCTCCTTGTCTCATTTCAAAAGCAGTCAGGATACCATGTAATTGAACAACAGTAAGAGTTTGCAGATCTTGCCTTTCTTCAATAGCTGAAACTTTAGAGTTAAATTTTGAAGTCAAGGATCTTAAGACTTTTTCCACCAGAGTAGTATCGGTTATGGTTTCACCCAAATTTCTCATCCGATTTACAATATCATCTAGACGAAGAAAGAAACTGGCAACACTTTCATCACTATGCATCTTCAAATTTTCATATTCAATTCTAAGAGTTTGGATTTTTGCACTTTTTACCTTTGTGTCTCCTTCATAGCTTAGAATGATTTTGTCCCATATTTCTTTTGCTGAATGTAGCTGCATCACTTTAGCAAATTCTGATTTAGACATGCTTCCTAATAAGACATTCACTGCTTTGGCATTGATTTCATACTTCTTCCTTTCAGCCGCATCAGTAGGAATACTTGCCGGATATTGATAGCCTTCTTCCACGATTGCCCATACATCTGCACCAAGACTTTGCAGATATGCTTTTGTTCGTACCTTCCAGAATATCAAATTGCTTCCATTGAATAGAGGTGGCTTTATAGACATTACTCCTTCTTGACTTCCCATTGCGACAGATCTCCTTCAAGCGATCAAGCTTCTGCAGAAGGACCAGCCTCTGATACCAATTGTTGGGAAAAATACTGAGAGGGGGGGGTGAATCAGTATTTACTGCTTATTCAAAAATTTTACTTTTTCTTGCTTCTAAAATCCATACGCTACTTTCTCTCAGTAAAATTACAGAGCTGATTTCACTACGCATACGTGCTTTCTCTTCAGCAAAGTCGCGTATATACGCGCTTCTTCTGCGGCGAACTAGCGTATGGTTCTTCAGACATTTAGGGAATTGCAATTCTTCAGAATAGATACATTACTCAGATTTTACCCTTTACTTCAGACAGATGTTCGCCTCTTCTCAGATCTAATCATCCCCTAAACAGATCTAGCAAATGCAAGTGCATTTCAGATCTAGATACCCTTCTTCATCATTGGTGCATCATGTAATCAGATCTATCATTCAACTGTAACCCTTTCCATTCAGATATACTTCGGAGAGAAGTATTCATTCAAGCTCAGACATCTTGCACCCACACTCATGATTTGCACAATGAATTTCTTCTCTTTATATAGGTTTACCCTTTTTCAATACCATGAGCCAAAACCACATTACTTCTGATGGTATTCCTGGATGGGGTCATTTAGACGAATCATTACCCAATACAATGGGTCAATACCATGGTGGTTACCCCTGGTTTTGCACTTTATGAGCGCTTTTGCCCATACGCGACTTGGCACGTACTTTACCGCATGCATACGCGACTTCTCCTAGGCAAATCCGCGTATGCCTTGAGACATACTCTTTTTATCATAGATCTAGCACATACTGAATTTCTTTCTTCATTCCCTTCTGTACTCACTGTAGATAGATCAGATGTACATCATTTAACAAGTTTATCAAGACATATTCTATCAAGCATAACTTCATCAAGTAGGTTGCCATCATCTTCATCATGACGCCATTCATTAAAACACTGTAAAGATCATATTTATCATATTGCTAACATCTCATTTGATTCATATCTTCATCAAACAAGTAAGTCAATCTTAACAAACTGCCAATGCAGTCTTTTCCTCAGATAACTGGTCGAAACCATCTATAGGGTTTTGCTACGCATTCTTGTTGTGTTTTCTACTTTCCATGGTCTATAGCTTCAATTGAAAGGTATTTTCCTTGTTTTTTATTCTAAATATCCTTTATTACTCTCATCAAAAATTATCCATTGATCCTCAGACCTAGATTCCCTTATATTCACCATTTCCCTTATCAAACCCAGCTTGTTGCTGCGCTTCTAGCATAAGTCTGTATTTCCCCTTTTTCTCCCCTTATTTCTCACTCATTTTAGGAAATTCCATTTTCATTTTTTTCCTAACACCTATCCCTACCTCCCATAATTTTTTTACAAATTTTCCTACCACCCATCCCCTCTATTCCCTTCCCTCACATTGTTGCGCTTCTAGCCCTGTTTTGCAGAACAAATCCCTTTCCATTTCTTGTTTGAAACTAGGGTTTTATATAAAAATTGAAGCTATAAGCATGGTAGAGACTATTGAAAGGAGGATGTATAAGGGAGGATATATCTCTAGATATGATCCAACTCATATGAAAGAGGTCAATGCATCATAATTCATTAGAAAATCATTTGAGGAAGGTTGCCTAGGGTTTTGTTTAAAGGTGCAAGAGGTAGGTTACCATCATGATTTAACAAGCCTCTTTGACATTAATTTCAAGAAAGACATAAATAGCCTCCCAGGTGCAGCCTAAAGTATCAAAACAAGTTGGACAGTGCCCAACTCCAATAAAATTTGAAATACTTTATGCAAATGTGACCTACACAAAAACAGTGAATTCTTGTTGTGCTTTTGCTTCAAGAATCGTAAAACACATTTTCAAAACTTTTGTGATTTCTCAGGGCGTTAGATGATTAGAAGAGGATTGAAGGAGATAAAAAGTGTGCTTGAAACATCATAAAATTTTCCAATAATGTGTTTTTGACACCTCACTGCCCTACTTTTCCACCTCTTGTTGCGCTTTTGGGCAGTCATGATTAAACTCATTTTTGTGGAGGGGAATTTGCTAATAGTGAAAGGTTTAAAGGTTCAAGGGTGTCATAAATATATTATTCTATTCAATAACATCATGAGGAGGATTTTACACTTCACCAAAAGAATCAAAATCTTAGCCTTTTTAGATGTTGCGCTTCTGTAAAATTCATTGTGCTTTTGACTATGTTTTTATCATCATTTTAAAAAGAGGTTTCTGACCCAATGATCAAAATCTGAGAGAGGTTTTTCTCCACAAAAAACCTAGCTAAAAAAATTTCTCCTAGCTTTTTAAAACATATTATGGTTAAAGAGATATCAGTTCATCTTTTACCCATAGGTTTTACAAAAGTATATAAATTTCAATGTACAGAAACGCAACAACTAGTTGCTTCACTTTTCCTAAGAGGATCCAAATCCAAAATTTCAAGCATTTTTGGATAGATAAAAGCATAAGGATACCATAAAACCACTTTAGGATGCTTGAGGAACAATAAATTTGCAGGAAATGATAAAAAAAGGGGTTTTTTACACCTTTGTGCCACCTTTTCAAAAATTCGTTGCGTTTCTCGATACTTGGTTTTAAAAACAATTTGAGGGGGATAAAATGATGGTTTTGAATGAATTAATGGTCCAAGGGTATAGTAAACATCCTATTATTTCTTCAACAGCCTTCAAAAACATTTAGAACTTCTTCCAAGTCATCAAAATATCAAGCTAAATTTTTTGTGCTACTGCTAAGGACATTTGTTGTGTTTATGAGAAAGTTATTGCGTTTCTGTGTTTGGATATTTTTGACTGCACGTGAAGGTCAAAATTCAAACTTGGTTGATTTCAATAGTTGACTCACTATTTTATCTAATTTTAAATAGTTTTATTAATGGTTATCATTGTAAATAATCTTGTAATTAATTCCTTGAGTGATAAGATCAATTAGTTTTCTAAAAAGGGGGGAAGTTGTTTCTAACTTCCCTAGGATTTGGCAATGAGTTAACAGGTGCATGAATCAATCGCTATGGATCAAGATTCGACCCCTTAGAGGGGAAATGTTGTTTTTATTCTATATGTACTTAGAAACAAGTCTAAGAAAAGGTTGGATACTTGAATTTCACACATTTTAGAATTGGTGTACTTGATTTTGGCATAAATAATATACAGGAAGTTGCAGCTATTTTTATGGGATTCATGTGTTTTGGTTGGTGACACTTGTTTTCCTTGGTATTTCTTATGCATTTTATTATAATATGTTTCTAGCAGCCATATTCATTCCTTATTGTGTTAATCTCCTAAGTTTTTAAACACAATACATTTCCTAAATGCTCTATTTTGTTTGAGATTGTCACATGAGTGTTTTCGTCCTCTGAAAAAGTGAATTCATTATGCTCACTTATTTCCTTCTATATGATTTTATTCTCATCACACTACAATGACAAATAAATTTTTATCACTGATTACATCTATCTTGCCTCATTCTATGTATGCAAGTGATATTTTGTAATACCTAGCCTAGTTCCTAAAACTAGTGCTTCTTTATCCAACAAACCCTAATAAAAAACCTATTGAGATGATAACTAGCCTAAAACCTAATAATCTCTAGTCCCTTTCATTGTTTGTGAGGTCGGTTTTGAGAGAGCCCTATTTTATTTGGTATGGCTAGATACCAAGTCAAAACTTGGTTTGTGGTTACCTCAGTAGTTTTCTTTCTCAGCCTTGGGAAACTATGGAGTGATAATAGAGTACAAAACTAAGGTTTTTGATCTATTGAGGTATGTACCATATGTTAAGGATGAGAAGATGAAGTTTCACAGATTCATTAGTGGACAACCATTAGTACTTAAAGATCAGGTGAGTATGATGAGGCTCAGACATTGGAGGAAGTAATTGGGAAGTTGAAACATTTTTATGAGAAATCTAAGAGTAAGTCAGAACCTAAGAAGGGTTGGAAAGGTAATGAAAGAGTAAATGAAGGTGGGCTAATAATAAATCAAGATCTTAGGATACATGTAACAGTGAGAATGCAACACTGTACAAGAAATTCAATGCAGTTGATAGAGGACAGGAATTTCAGTCTGAGGAGTAGATTATGGGTGAGGGATGGAAGCCTTTGCAGTGTTGGACTTGTGGCAAGTATCATTGGAGGATATATTTTCCACAACATTAGGGTGCTATATTGTAGATTTATAGTGCTCAGGAGGCACAAATAGTTGGGGATATTGGAAAAAGTATCCCTCGTATTTATGCAACATTGGATAGTAGGCAAGTTGATCACCATACATCTATTTTCGATATGGAAGGTAAGTTTTGTGATCAAGTTATTTATATTTTGATTGACCCTGGATATAAATATAGTTATATTAATCTTAACAAGGTGGATAAGTGTTTCTTGAATAAATAAGTGCATTCAGAGTCTTGGTTGGTGTAGCCGGCTACACGTACCAAGAAAATAGTTCATCATTGGGTAACATCTTGTGCATTTGAGCTGAACGGTATGTCAACATTAGCACATATAAATATGATTCTATTGGGATCATATAATATGTTTTTGGGTATGGATTGGTTGTGCATTCACATGAACAAGGTAGATTTCTATGATAACGATATTGAGTGCTTTGATGATGATGGAGAGAAGAAAATCTTGCAGGATAAGAAAAAGCCTACATCAGTGAGAATAGATACAAATATGCAAGAAAATCATTGTAGCAGGAAGGGATGTGTATTTTTTATAGTTCATATTTCTAGTGACAAAGGAAATGATGTATAGGATGCTGAAGTATTGAAGAAGTATCTAATTTTGTAGTAGTTTTAGGATGTGTTTCCAGTAGAGTTTTTAAATTTATCACCTCATAGGGAAGTTGACATTTCTATTGAGTTCATCTCGGGAGTAGCACCAACGTCTAATACATCGTACATGATGATCACTCCAAAGTTGGTGTATTTGAAGTTGTAGCTTAAGGAAATGTTTGATAAGGGATACATTAGGCCAATAGTGTCGCCTTGGAGTGAATTAGTGTTGTTTGTAAATAAGAACCATGGTGTTATGCAGAATTTACAATTTCCGAAAAAGGTGAGTTCCCTAGACCTAGTAGACTGGTCTAGAACAATAGAAGTAAAATAATATAGAGTTTTCATTATAGACTTTAGAAAATGGGAAATATTCCTACCTCGAATCTGTAGCAATATTTCCTTTCCTCCTTGATTTTAAGATTCAATTATTTCTCCAAGTGCTATAATTAGAACCTACACACATGACTAAAAGAAGAAAAGGATCCACAAAAATCAAGTAGCATAGTCTAACATCTCTATTCAATAAATCATCAAGGCATTGAAATTCATGAATGTAAACATATCACAACACATATAGGAAAACAAGATACTCTTTGTAATAATATAAATAGGAAAGAGTTTACAACTTTAAAAAATGGAAAGTGCATACCCGATTATTCTTAACAGCACCAATTATTTCCAATGGCTACCTCACATGGTAGATATACTTATAAGCAAAGGTCTTTATAGAATAGCCACAGGCCAAGAAACTAAACCTTCTGATGATGATAAAGTCACAAAATGGGAAAATAAACAAGATCAAGCACGAGGGTTGATAGGAATGTCCATTGCTCAAGATCTTCGATTTCATATCCTTGACACTGACACCCCTCATGAAGCCTTGGACAAGCTAAATATTGTCTTTGGTATTCAAAATCAAATCAGGGCCCATCAGCTTGAAAATGAGTTTCTTACTTTGGACCCCAATAATTTCTCCTCTATTGAATATTTTTTGTCCAAATTCAAGACCCTTAGACTTCTTTTGGAAGGTTTTAAGGTCAAAAAGGAAGATGGTAGCCTCATCTATTGCATTCTTTCTAAGCTTGGCCTTGCATACTCTATATTTGTTTCCGCCGTCCATTCCACTAGAGAAGCCATCATTTCTTCAGGAACCACCTACAAGAACCCATATTTTGATGCCTTTTGCGATTCTTTGATAAGAGAACAAGAAAAAATCTTACACCTTCGTCTTATCACTTCTGGAAATGCTTCTAAGAAAGCCTTAGCAGCCCAACAAAAATCATATCAAAAGGATCCCAAGAAGCAGTATCCTAAAAAGTATGGTCCAAAACCAAACAAGGGTCCTAAGCAATTTCAGCCGCAAACTGAAAAAGAAACTCACCAAAAGGATAAGGCAAATCAAAACAAAGGGAAGAAGACAAATAGACATTGCAACTTTTGGAATCATGATGGCCATATAGAGTTCAAATTTTTTAAGAAGATGGAAGCCTTAGAAGCAGCAATGAATAAGCACAACATGAATTTGGAGCACTCTTCACCTTCATCTCTAGGAATGGCACATTCTGCGTGTGGTTGTCAAGCATCAAGAGTTGGTTATGCATTAAATGTATCTTCTTCTTCTCATTCTCATGAGTGGCTCATCGATTCTGGAGCTTCCTACCACATGGCCAAAAATCAAGCCATGTTTTATTCTTTAAATGATTGTAACACAAAACATATTTATGTCGGTGATGATAGATCTCTTAGTGTTGTAGGATCTGGAACCATTCATCTAGATAATGGTCAGTTTAATGATGTACTATGTGTTCCTACCTTGTCATGAGACCTTCTCTCTGTTTATTAGATAACTCATTCAGGTGAAGGGAAAATAGTAGAATTCTCACCTCATGATGTTGTAATCAAGGACCTCAAAGATCCTAGACATATTTTAGCTACTAAAACCGCTCATGATTCCACAAGGTTGTATAATTTTGATAGATTTGGGTCATAATATCTTCCCTCGATTTTTTTTGCTCATAATGATGAAATGAGCAAACTTTGGCATTAGCAATTTGGTCACTTAAACTATCGCTCTCTTCAAACTCTATGTAAAGAAAATATGGTGACAGGTCTTCCTATGGTATCTTGTCGAGATGGTGTTTGCTCCGAATGTGTACTCGGAAAACATCATCTGGATAGTTTTGAAAAACGTGCCTCTTGGCACGCTTCGGCCCCTTTGCAGCTTGTGCATAGTGATTTATGTGGTTCATTTCCTGCTTTTTCTTTCTCTGGTTGAAAGTACTTCTTAACTTTCATTGATGATTTTTCCAGACACACTTGGGTATACTTATTAAAACTCAAAATTGAAGTTTTTAACATGTTCTTGGCCTTTAAGGCCTTTGTTGAGAAATAATCTAGACATCCAATTCTTCAGTTAAGATCAAACAATGGAGGAGAATATGTTAACAACAAATTTATCAACTTATGCATTGATCATGGCATTCAATTGCAACATATTGTTCCATATACTCCACAACAAAATGGTGTAGCTGAAAGGAAGAATCACACCTTAAAATAAACGGCTAATTGTATGTTTCAATATAAAGGACTTACTCTCAATTTTTGGGTAGAATCAATTAACTGTGAAAATTACATAGTAAATTGCACTCCTACTAAGGTTTTAAAGAATATAACTCGAGAAGAAGCCTGGAGATAACTCAAACCAAATGTAAGTCACTTTCATATTTTTGGAAGTGATGCTTGGGCCCATATTCCAGATGCGAAACATAAAGCCTTAGAACCTAAGAGTGAAAAATGAATTTTTGTTGGATATTCTGAAGATTTCAAAGGTTATAGACTTCTTCAACCAAAATCCAAAAATATAATCATTAGAAGAGATGTAAAATTTGATGAAAATTTATCGGCCTGCGAGCCTAGTTCGGTGGGTGTGCCACTTTTGGCCTATGAGCCTGATTCGACATATGTGCCACCTCTCTCTCTCTCTTCTATTTTTAATAGCATTCCTTCTAGTTCAGATGATGACAACGAGTATGAAAATCCTCCTCCACCTCTTGAAACTATTCCTTTTACTCCATCGCTTCCAAGATGGGTCCGCTCTACTTCGGGTGCAGCAGGTTCTCTTGTATGTGACCCTGCCAATCGACGATGTACACATTCTCAGTTCGAAAGAGCCTCTTCCTTATTGGCTCAAGTTCCAGAAAATCCTGATCCATAAACCTTTGAAGAAGCCTCTGGTCATCCAGATTGGGATGAAGCTATGAATGAAGAGTATCATTCCTTATTGGAAAACGATACTTGGGATCTTTTTCCTCTTCCAAAAGGAAGAAAACTGATCATATGGATATGGGTTTACAAAAACAAGTTTGAACCAGATGGAAAAGTGGATAGAAATAAATCTTGTCTTGTGCTAAAGGATTTTCACAAGTTGAAGGCATTGACTATACTGAAACCTTCTCCCTTGTAGCCAAAATGAATTCTATCTTCCTTGTTCTTTCCCTTGATGCCTCCTTTAAATGGGAATTCCATCAGATGGATGTTAAATTTGCCTTCTTACATGGAGATTTGCATGAAGAAATCTACATGGAACAACCCCCTGGCTTTATCCAAAAGGACTCCAGCCTTGTTTGTCACCTTAGGAAGTCTCTCAATGGTCTCAAACAAGCTCCTCGTGCTTGGTATGCCAAAATGGATAGATTTCTATTAGATAATGGCTTTTCTAGGTGTCATTCTGACAACACTATCTACACCGAGAAAGTAGGTAAGTCCTTCACCATCCTTGTTCTTTATGTTGATGATCTTATCCTTACTGATAGTGATCCAAACCATATAAACCATGTGAAGTCTAGCCTCAAAAAGAATTTTGAAATGACAGACTTAGGACATTTGCATTATTTCCTTGGTCTGCAAGTCTTGCAATCCAAAGAATGCATTACCCTCTCTCAGTCCAAGTATGTCTGTGATCTTCTACACCACTTTCACATGGAAGACTATAAACCAGCCCCTTCTCCCTTTCAGTCTGGAGTCAAGATTTCAGTGACCTGTACTACCCCTGAAGTTGATGCTACCTTATACCGTCAACTTGTTGGTAAACTTGTGTATCTAACCCATACTTGTCTTGACCTTTCCTTTGTCGTTGGTCTTGTCGCTCGATTTATGCACCAACCTCATGAAATTTATTGGAAAGCATCTAAAAGAATACTTTGATATATTTGAGGTACAGTTCAGTTCAGGATTCATTACAGTGCAGGAGCATCTCCATTATTGATTGGTTTCACTAATTCTGATTGAGCTAGTGACCCTGATGATCGAAATTCTATTGCCGGATATGTATTCACTCTTGGTTCAGGACCTATTACTTGGTCTTGTAAGAAAAAAATTGCCATCTCTCTTTCTTCGGCTCAAGCAAAGTATCACAGTGGATTTGAAGCCAGCAAGGAAGCCATGTGGCTTCGTTAGATCCTGTCTGAATTTGGTCTTCATCAGTAGCATCCAACTACACTTTGGTATGATAATCAAAGTTCCATTCGGCTATGTAAAGATCCAGTTCAACATCAGCATATGAAACACATTAAACTCCACATACACTTCATCATAAATCTCATTCACGATCGTGTTCTTGAAGTGCAGTACTGTCCAACCAATGATCAAGTAGCCGATATCTTTATGAAGGCTCTCAAAAAAGTGAATTTTACCAAACTTTGATCCATGCTTGGAGTTCATGAAAGTTTTCATTAAGGGGGGATAGGCTCTAATTCCTCCTTCCTTCTCCTGTTGTGTCACTTTTGTAAATCCTTCAATCCTATCCCAATTTTTTCTTAAGGGGGGATGTTAGGATATTTCGACACATAGGAAATAGGCTCCTTTTGTGTCACCTTTGTAAATCCTTCAATCCTATCCCAAGTTGTTCTTAAGGGGGGATGTTATGATATTCCGACACATAGGAAATAGTGAAGAATAACTTAGTCTAGTGTAGAGTTAGGTAAAGTGTGTTTCTTTACTATGTACATTGGTAACTTATAATACGACAGTCACGATTTGTAGTGATATGACGGTTATCTCTCTCCTTGGTATTAACGACACTTGGCTTAACACCCAATTGGTCCATGATATCTATTTAAAGAGCATGGAGGGTCATTTTTTCAGTAATATTTTATGAGAGAAACATATGTAACTTTTATTTTTATATTAATAAATTTCCTGAAGTGGCCGCGCTGGCTCAGGCCGTGGATTGTTTCCCTCTTTGAGGGTTTTAACCACGTGATAATACTAATGTACTAATTTTTTATCTACTTGTGAGCGATGACCTTTGGTTTTTTATCAAAGGAACTTACCCTATAAATTCCTACATTCCATGATCACCAACTACAAGTTATTCAAATATAAGGTTCTTCCAAGTGATAATGTTTTTCCTGGTAGCTGTGAAGAGGAAAATAAATTGTTGAAAATGTTGGGTGTTGAGTACATATCATATCATGCATGTCCAAATGATTGTATTATATATATAGGAGAATATGCAAATAAAGAGATATGTTTGAAATGTGCACATGACAATTATGATAAATCAAAAAAGAAGGGTAAATCGTGTGGTCCTTATTTTAAGATATTGAGGCACATGCCTATAATCCCAAGGATTCAAAGGCTCTTTCATTGCAAAGAATTAGTTATGTTGCAGGGATGGCATGCCTCACACAGAAGTGAGTTTGGAGTTATGCGAATCCCAATAGATTCAATAGACATGAAGCATATAGAGAATACATGGCCCGAAAAAATTCAAGGATTAAGTATGAAGTCTACGACTCAACATAGCCATGGATGTCGTCACCCATATTCCCTCCAGAACACCAACTATTCTTTTTGGCCTATAGTATTGATCAATAAGAATACCCCCCATGGTTGTCTATGAATAATGAACATCTTATGTTGGCTCTCATAGTCCCTGGTAGAAGACAAGTGAAGAATATGGATGTCTACTTACAAACACTGGTAGATGAAATGAAGTAATTATGGGATGGGATAAATGTATACGATGTATCAAGACCCATCGCAGAAAAGAGGAGTTTTACGTTGTATGGCATATCTTCTTACATGACACATGATTATCCAAGCTTAGGAGTTTTCTTTTGGAAATTACTTGTTTATTGATTTGTTTATATAGGTAACAATATTCTTTCTCATATTAATTATTTAATTCGTTGTAATTGTTCTAATCTTCATGATATTCTTTAATGTGCCATGCATATAAATTGTATACAATAATCTCGCAGGCCTTGTAACAAAAGGTTATTTTGGATTTAAATGTTGTGGACCTTCTCTAAAAGCTAGATGGTCCAAATACCTACGAAATCGAGGGTATGACTACTCTAGGGTATTCCTCCTAGAAGAACACCCTTACAGAAGATTAGCATCCGCTTTCAATGGTAAATGAGAGAGAACCCAAAGGCCTCCAATAACGACACCAGTTGAATGGCTTAGAGCATATGAAAAAGAGAAGGATAAGGAGTTCATATAAATGTTCGATTCAAATGGGGAGCCTATGTTTGATGATCCAGAATTATTCGACACTTATGTTGAGAAATTTCCCATTGGGATGAAAAGGAAAACTATATTTTATAACCTCCCATATTTGGAGCATCTTAATATTACCCACTTATTATATTCCATGCATATATTTAAAAATGTTTCATATTCTTTACGGAGGCACATATCATTGAATCAAAGTGACACATTGGTTGTTAGGAAAGATCTTATTACTTCAAAAACTAAAAAGAAACATTGGCCAAGACAATTAGAAAGTACATGATCAGAGGAAAGCATTGGTCCCTATAATTCATGGTATTTAAAAGAAGGTGATGTCCCATGGATTTTAAAAAAGGATGATCTTTCTTTGGCAAAGGAAGTTATAATGGGTGTGAGGGTGCTATCTTAATACGGGACGTCTTCACTACGGCGCTGCTTCACCATGGCTAACCATTTGTCGGGGTTCAAATCACATGACCATTTGAATATTCTAAGAGTACGTATAATGTCAAAAGAATTATTTTATGATTTGTTATATTAATAAATTTTATCCCATGCAGGGATCATAAAACATAACTAATTTTGTATATTATTGCACGTGTTTATAGCTTTGCAGTGTCATTATCCTTTGTTTGTGCGTGGGTGTGTGAAACATGAATTCCCCCAAGCCATATCTAAATTATCTGCATTTGTACGTTGGATCACGTCAAAGGATATTCATGTGGCTAGCATTCCATGGTAGCATCAAGAGATAGTTGATATTGTTTTTATGTTTGAGAAGGAATTGCCGACAACTTTCATGGACTTTAGATTCATCTTCTAATCCACCTAATAGATGAGGTTGAATTAGTTGGGGTGGTTTCTTATCGTTGGATGTTCTTCTTAGAGAGATACATGAAGAAATTGAAAGGTTTTGTTCGATAAAGGGAAAAACTTGAGGGGTCTATGGCACAGGGGTACATATCATATGAGTCTTTATATTATGCCAGTCAGTACATCAAGTAGATCGAAAATAGACCAGGTGCAGTGATTTGGGACGATGAAAGGGATGAAGACAAAAGAGAAGGGGAGTTGCTCCAAAGAAATGGAAAAAGGCGTTTGATAAAGAGTAAGCGACAATTTTCAATTTTACACAAAGTAAATATTCATGTTCAACTTCGATATAATGTATATTTTGATCTCTATGTACTATGTAATGTCGGTTTGATTTCATTAGCGAATGAAAAAATTGAAGCAATCAATAAATTTGTTCTTTACATTTCCGAAGAGACGCAACCATGGGTCGCATTGTACGAACAAAAGAGGATGAAATGGGATAGTGACAGGAAAGAATTCAAATGGTTGAATGGTAGAAGTGTGCCTTATCCTGATCAGTTAAAATAAAATATGCAAAAAATACGTCGAAACAGTTGGGTTGTTGACAAATTCAGAGAGAAATATGGTGCAATCGGTCGTTACCCGCATGTTGAAGAGGATGCGCTAAACGTAGGGATTGGGTGCACCAACTAGGTAATAATATTTTTAATTTATATGTACATTTGAAAATTAATTAATGCACCTTTAAAATGTAATTACATCTGTATTTCATATGTTAACTTTTGGATTATTATAAGACACGTGACACTATGATTTTTTAAATTTTTATAGGTGCATTTGTTCCCATCCATGTGGGCATATGGACACCATTTTTGCACAAAAAATGTCAATGATGGACACATGACACAAGACTATGGAGTGGAAGTCAAGTTCGCTCAATCTAGTTGATCTAGCCATCGTGATCAAAATCTAGTATGAGGGATGTTAGGTTACGTCAGAAAGATATAAGAGATCATTGAAGTGGATATTTCTTCTTTCCAATGTGTTATTTTTAGGTGCAAATGGTGGGACATGTTTGATCGGAATAATGTAAAGGAAGATCGCAATATTAGGTTGATATGTATCAACTCTAGAAAGATGTTGGATGAAGATAAGGAGCCCTATGTTTTCCCCAAACACTGCAACCAGGTGTTTTTTATCTAGATGTGTTGGATAGGGATTGGTGGTTCGTATTGAGACATGACCCTAGATCAAAACATATTTTTTAGAACAATAGTTTTATCATGCCAAGCGTGATGGAAGATAATGATGGTGATCATGAGAACCGAGAGTGATATGGCACATGTGTTATTTCATCATTTATACTTTTTAAGATGGGATTTTATAAAGAAGAGGACTTAATTACCTTATAACTTATAAGACTCTTTTTTTTGAAACATTATAACATGTATTTTGAAAAATATTTATTGTACCCAATGATCGAAAAATTCAATGATTACATATTAAATTTGAAGCACGTTGTTGTTGAGATGGCTCCTCCTATGATGTAATTTTGTCCATTTCTTTGACCATCGCTTTGTACACCTTTTTGGACATTCCTCCTGGAATATTTCTGGTATCAACTCGTTCATCTTTTGATATTTTCGTAATCTTCCTGAAAATTTAACATGACAATAAACTATTTAATTTTTATATTGATATATGAAAAGTAAATATAACAAAAGTGATATTTATAAATAATTCTAGACAAACATTTAAAGGAATATTACTTTTTTCATTCCTTCTTTTTTGTTTTTGTACGCTTTTCCTATTAAAATTCTGACATGTCTCATTGACCAATTCTCTAGAAAATCTTCCTATAGTTTAGATAAAATTTTGTTCTTGGAATCATTGGATTGATTTTTATATTGTAAGTGGGAAGAACGTCTATGCATTCATTCCACTAGATGCCTCAAACTTTTGTAAAAGTTTTCCCCCCTTTCGTTAACCTCCAACATCACTCCAGATGAGCTAAGGAGCAATTCATTTTCATTTGCATGTTCTATTTTTTTTCTTTTCTTAGAACAAAATTCTTTTTCGGAGTTGTTGGTCCCTGTAGAACATTAAACAGATGTGAATTAATAGATTTGTTGACACATGTTATCTAATAATTTTAAGTATATTATTAATTAAAATTAAAAAAAGAAACTCATATTGGATTGATAGTATTTTTTCATTCACCGATTCATCATTTTAAAATTTTCCATCAAGCTTTTATGCTCTTTCTGGTCCTAGATGGAAATAATCTTATCGAGCTTCGTCATTTTGTGGCTTTGCATGATACAATAAACAATACATATTAGTTAAACTTACATATAGTTCAAAAATAATAGTTTTTGTAAAGAACTTACAAAGAACTTTACCTTTTTTTCTTTTTTAATGTACTATCGGTGTTTTATTTATAAGTCTATTTTCGACCATTTATTTATCAATATGAAACCTATACCATACCATTCGTTAATATATTTTCATCGTCATAAAAATTTTCACATAATATATATATATATATATATATATATATATATATATATATATATCGGTGCGCCTTTAGCCTGTAAACGCAACGTTGGTGTGGCATGTTCTTATAAACACTGCTTTGCTAAAAAAGTAGAAACATCGTGTGGTGCTCTGTGTCGAAATGAACATCGATGCGTTATGTAATAACGCGCATCTATTAACACAAACAAATTAATAAAAAAATCCTCTGGTGTTAGTTTTTGTATGATGTCATGGAGGGTGGTGCGACATATTCTTATAAACGCCACCGACGCAAACAAGGACCATAGCGCAGGTATTTGCCTATCCAACAAGAAAGACTCGGTGTGTGCTCTTTTAAACGTGCCGATTAACACGATTTATAAAAAAAAATTGTTTTTATCAAACGGTACATGCAGGTGCGCTATATTGAAATATCGCACATGTGCCTATTTACATGTAGCGCATGTATTAAAAAAAATATGTATTTTTAAATTTTTATCAAACAATATGCGGGTATATGATAAAACGATTGCAGAATGCGCTAGTTACACAATTTCCCAGTTAAAAAAATCTATTTTTTTTAAAAATTCACTTAAGAACCGACATGGTTAATCAATATATGATTATCCAAAAAATGGGTTAGATGTCATAAGCACAATATGTATAGCAACACAAACCCTATAAATCTAAAATGAAAAGCTCTAATTTTGGAAATCACATAAAGCTGGAAGAAAGCAAGGGCGAAACAAAAAGAATCAAGGGTTTAGCATAAAAACGGATTTTTTTTTTTTTGAAAATAGACATTAAATTTAAATTTTTTACTTGCTATGTAAAAAATGCGTAGAAAATGTAAAAATAAAATAAAATTTAATCACGGATGGTTTGAAATTCTATGCTACGAGTTTGAATCACCGGAAGGTTTGGAATTATGATTGTACACAAGATAGTTCTATTGGAAAGTATTCTGCTCCCACAATGCTCTAGTGCTCTCTTGCTCAAGGTATGTCGTGAAAATCTCTCCTTGAAATTTTTATAAAATAATGAAATAATGAAAAGTGTTTACTATTTAAATAATTGTTTGTAGAGTATATTTTCACAATATTTTCTTAACGCCCATTTTTCAATTTACCGTTTTTTCACTTTAAAAAAATATAGTTGTTTTTTTATTTAGGCTAATCGGCTCCGGTCCTTGATTAATAACTTAACACCACTTGCTTTGGTGTACGATGGTGTATACAATGCGATTGTACGTACATTGTCATTGATAACAATAAGTCCATTTTAAAACCTGACAAAATTACTTTTAGGTGTGTACACCAAAATTTATTGTTGATTTTGCTCAAATGTGAGAAAATATCATAATTATATTGAATAGATAATTCTTCAAAGATCCAGTAGTTCCATAATATTTCTAGAAAGTCCATCACGGATTTCTCCCTATAATACGAGACATAATAATTACTTCGATTTTATTTATATTTTCTTTGTCGATTGAATTTATGTTTTTTTTCCATGTTAATCGACTTAATAAAATTTATAATATATATACAAATTTGCGGGTTCATACGATTCGAACCGAGTTCGGATATTTTAAAATATTCAAACGACTCCAAAACATTGAAGGAAATTTGTGTCAAGAGCAACATGCAAGATGCATTTGGTAGATGAAAATGGACGCTTCACCACTGCCAATTGTGACAATATTGCATCTTTTAGCCACAATCTTGGGACAATGATGGTAATAATAATTGTTTGGTATATTAATGTAATATATTTTTGAAATTATTATGATTCTAGTGAAGATGAGTGACCTACCTACCATCTTCACGTTTACCCCCCCGACAATGTCAGAGTACGACTTGAATTAAGAGAAAAAAAAATTGGAGAGAAAAATACCAAGAATGGTGAATCAACCACCTATTCGGTTACCTAAATGGATTCACCAGTTGGGAATGACTACGACGGTAGTAGTTTCTTCTGGTGCAGAAATGGAGAAATAAAATAGAGGTTGGTATGGATGATTACTTAAGGATAAGGCGCCATGAATCTCGGCCAGAGATTGCAACAAGATGATGAGCTTAGTGGAAAGGAGTTGCCTTCACTAAGTGGGCCCCGCGGTATTTTTTGGTGCAAAGTCTATTTTTAGACTATGTCTGTTTTTAGACATATGGATCATGTTCTATGAGTTGCGGAGATGCTATTTGTGGATGGTTGGTCAGAAGTCGGAAAAATATGTGGACTTCTGTTTTTAGACATCTTAGGCGGAATCTGTTTTTGAACATCTTTGAAAGGCGGAATCTGTTTTTGAATTTCCGGTCTAAAAATAGATATGTCGGAATATTATTGGCTCTTAATAATATTTGGACTCTAAACATTTATCTTGTATCTTGGAGCACTTCGATTTAATGCCAGATGTGCTTTGTACGACTAACGGAAAAATTACGCTGTTCCTGAGGTTTGGTGGAGCTATTGCATGGTTGACTTCGATTTAGAACTCGCTTGCCAGCGAAGTTTGGTGGAGGTTGATAGAAGACGATTTAATAGAGTTGTGTTCGATTTAACTTAGTTGAGCTAGTTGTATCTGGTCTAGCGGTTGATACAATTAATGAAAGGTAATTGTGAATTAATTATTAATTAATTCAATAATTATTAACTCATAAATCAACTAAATAATACATGGATTAGCTGCAATTGCCTTGAATAGGTTTAGGTGGAGACGTTGAAGAGTAGGTGAAAGAGCAGTGTGACTATCGATTGTGACTATCTTTGATGCATGATTTGCACATTGATGGAAAGCCAATGAGGATTGGGTACACCAATGGTGGGATTTGAACACAGATCTCATGATTATCCATATTAGTTACGCAGTAAAGAGTGACTAACATATGGAGCGATTGGAGCATGTGTTTTGTGCGTGCAGCTTGTGTAGTGTGTAACAGTACAGAATTGTCATGAGAGCTTGTGAGAGTTTGTACAATGATTGTTACATGATCTCTATCATTGTAATATACGAATGTTGGGGGTTTTCAGCTTTAAGCTTTCCCATAATCATTTTATGTATGTGATTGTTTATGGTTTTAATGTGCGCATGCGATTGTTTTAATTTCCGCAAATTGATGATCAATAGTAGAGGTTATGTATTATGTGAAGCTCAAATAGTGTGTAGTCGGGATAATCTCGGTGAATAATTTATGAAGTTATTCAAATTTCTACGAACAATGTTGTTAGATTCATTCCCGAATGATGATCTACTAGGGGATGATGCTCATATCAACGACACCTTTCGAAAGCCTTAAATTTTCTTCCACCACCCTCTCTTTGGACTTGGCACGGTCAGTGAAAGTATGCCCATTTTGTGGACAATGATGTTTACTATGTAACTTGAAAGAAAATTTTGGCTTGTCGAATGCATGCTTCTCCAAAAATTTTGAGGTAAGTTACCATAAATTCCTCCCTTGCCTTTTTGAAATATAATCACACGATGAACATTAAAAATGGTCAATTTTATGAAAGTGAATAATTATATCGGCATTAATGTACGTTTAATAGTACCCATGATCACAATTAGGTTTATTCAAAAGATAAGGTTCTTACGACGGTAATGTCTTTCACGGTAGGCTGCAAAAGAGCAAAAGAAATTGTTGAAAATGTTGGGTGTTGAAGTACATATCATATCATGCATGTCCAAATGATTGTATTCTATATAGAGGATAATATATAGAGACGAGAGAGATATGTCCGAAATGTGGGCATATCAGTGTAGAAATAAAAAAATAAGGTAAGTCACATGGTACTCCTTTTAAGATATTGAGGAACATGCCTATAATCCTAAGGATACAAAGGCTAGTTCATTGCAAATAATTCGCTGTGTTTCGGGATGGCCGCAGCTCACATAGAAGTGAGTTGGGAGTTATATCGAATCCCAACGGATCCAGTATCGCAAACATATAGAGGATACATGGCCCGAAAAAATTCAATGATGAAGTACGAAGTACGGCTACGACATATCCGCTGGACGACGTCAACCCATATTCCCTCCGAACACCAACTATATTTGGCCCCTGTAAATGTTGATCAATAAAAATATCCCCCCATGGTTGTCATGAAGAATGAACATCTTATATTTAGCTCTCATAGTCCTGATAGAAGACAAGTAGAAGAATATGGATTTTTACTTATAACCAACTGGTAGATGAGTTGAAGGAATTATGAGATGAGATAAATATATACCAGTATATCAAGACCCATGGCAATGACGATTTTTATATTGTATGGAATATGTTCTTACGGAGACACATAATTATCGACTCGGAAGTTTTTTTCTACCGAAAGTAAATTACATGTTTCAGCAATTTTCATATATATCTAACAATATTCTTTCGCATATTAGTTATTTAATTGGTCGTAATTATTCGATCTTCCGTGATATTCTTTAACGTGCCATGCATAAAAATTATATATAATAATCTCACAGAGCTTGTAAAAAAGGGTATTTGATTTAAATGTTGTGTAGCTTCTTTGAAAGCTAGATGGTCCAATGCCTCGAAAACGTTATATGACTTCTCTGGGGTATTCCTCCCGAAGACATCCTTACGAAGAAAGCGACATCTGCGCTTTCAATGGTAGCGAAGAGAACAGGAAGCCTCCAAGAACGACACTAGTTGAATGGATTAAAGCACATGAGAAAGAAGAAGGATAAGGAGTTCATAGAAATGTTTGATTCAAATGGGGAGCCTATGTTCGTGTTCCAGAATTCGTCGACACCTATGTTGAGAAATTACGCATTGGGATGAAAAGAAATCTATCTTTTATAACCTCACATATTGGGAGCATCTTGAATTACCCACTTATTAGATCATGCCATATATTTAAAAAAAAAAATTATCTTCTTTGTGGAGGCACATATCATCGAAACTAAGTGACACTGGGTCCAGGCTGTTAGGAAAGATCTTATTACTTCAAAAAATAATAAGAAACATTTTCCAGAAGATAAGAAGTACGGATCAAAAAGCGTGTTGGTCCCTCTAATTCATGGTATTTCAAAGAAGGTG
Source organism: Pinus albicaulis (assembly GCA_034641835.2). Classification (NCBI taxonomy): domain Eukaryota; kingdom Viridiplantae; phylum Streptophyta; class Pinopsida; order Pinales; family Pinaceae; genus Pinus; species Pinus albicaulis. Next base: position 49,122 of record JAXQQM020068936.1, on the reverse strand, counting down.
ATGTCCCATGGTTAAAAGATGATATTTCTTTGGCAAAGGAAGTTATAATGGGTGTGGAATTGCCATCTTCATCGGGTCTTCACTATGACGTTGCTTCATAGTGGATGACCATTTTTAGGGTTTAAATTGCATGAATATTTAAATATTATAATAGTGCGTATAATTTCAAAGCATCATTTTATTATTTGTTATATTAATAAATTTTATACGTAAGGATCATAAAACATAACTAATTTTGTATATTATTTCGTGTTTATAACTTTTAGTGTATTTATCCTTTGTTCGTGCATGGGTGTGTGAAACATGAATTTTCCCAAGACCTAGGACGTGCCATATCACTTATACGGATTTGTACGTTTGGATCACGTCAAAGAAATTCATGTGGCTAGCATTCACGGTGGCATCAAGAGATAGTTGAAGATTGTTTGTATGTTTGAGAGGAAGCCTAAAGCGAGTTTCATGGACTTCCAGGGTTCATCTTGTAATCCATATAGTAGGTGGGGTTGAATTATTTGGGGTGGTTTCTTGTCATTGGATGTTATTCTTAGAGGTACATGAAGAAATTGAAAGGTTTTGTTCAACAAAGGGAAAAACCACGGGGTCTATGGAAGAGAAATTACATATCGTATGAGTCTTTCTATTGTACGTTGATTACATCAAGCAAATCGACAACGGACCGGGTGCGGTGATTTGGGACGATGAAAGGGATGAAGACAAAAGAGAAGAGGAGTTGCTCCAAACGAATGGAAAAGGCGCTTGATAAAAAATAACCGACTTATAATTTTCAAATTTACTTAAAGTAAATATTCATGTTGAACTTGGATATAATGTATGTGTTGATCTCATATGTCTTATATGTCTTCGATTTCGTAATCGAATGCGGAAATTAAAGCAATCAATAAATTCATTCTTTACAATTTCGAAATAACCTGGCAATGGGTACCATTGTCTGGAACAAAGGGATGAAATGGGATAGTGACGGAAATAATTTAGACATTTGAATGGTAGGTGTGCCTTATCCCGAAAGGATCATTTTAAAATAAAATATGCCAAAAATATTCCACAACGGTTGTGTTCTTGTTGATCGAGGAGAAATATGATGCAACCGGTCATTACCCGCGTCTTGGGGGGGATGTGCTAAAGTATGGATTGGGCCACCCACTCATTAATAATATTTATGTACATTTAAACTTAATAATTCACCTTTAGAATGTAATTACAACTATATTTCATATTTTAACTGTTAGGTTATTATAAGACACACTTTATTTTCTTAGTTTTTTAACTTTTTATAGGTGCATTTGTTCCCATCTGTAGCAGAGCATATGGACACCATTTTCTTATAAAATGCTAATGATGGACACATGACACAAGAATATGGAGTGGAATTCGAGTTCGATCAATCTAGTCGAACTAGCCACCATGATCAAAAACTGGTATTAGGGATGTTAGGTTACGTCGAGAAAGATACGAGATCATTGGAAAGTGGATTTCTTTGATTTCTAATGTGTTATTTTTAGGTGCAAGTGGTGGAACACCTTTGATCGGAATAATGTGAGAAGATCGTGATAGTGAAAAGGTTTGAGGGTAGAAATTAACACCCTAGAGGTTGGTTGGGATACAACCTCCACGGAGCGAGCGTACTAGCACGCAGAGACTCACAATCATGCGAGGTTCAAAAAAAACTAGATGAGCGAGAATAGGTTACCCGTTGGTCCTACGTTTGAAGTAGATCCACGTGGGTCCGACTTCTGTGACACCGTCCAACTTCCTCCTTTGAAATACAAGAAAAACATTTCAAAGGACAAGTTGTACGACGTATATATACTCTAAATATAGGTGAGATTCATATAAAACATTAAATAAATCATAATGAATACTTGTGTAACAAATATTCTCATGCATAAAGCATACACTAACCGTTTTATTTAAGAACATTTGCCAATGCTTGTGTTATAAATAGTACGTGCAAAAGTAATCAAGTGGAGATCACCCGAGAATCCTTCAAGGCCTTCGCAGGACTTGGTAAATAGGATCGAAATCGATAACCCTTTCGCTAAGACTCCTTCAGGCCCAAGGTATACGAGATAACATATAAAGGGATATGTATCTCAAGGAAACAAGGGTTTCCTACGATGCAAGCTGAGTACGAGAGCATGAAATCGAGACTTGGACCGAGAATACCAGCGAGAGTATAATATCGATAATTCTCTCTCTCCCTTGCGACCTTACACATAAAGGCTGTGGTCCCTCCAGTAGTTTCGGCGGTTGGAAACGATTCGCCATGGTGAGGTGGTTAAATACCAGGTAACCATCAACTTCGGTAACGAAATTAAAGGTTTTTATATATTTTTTAATCATTTTTAATAGCATACACGGAAAAATCTCATTTGGACTCGCGTATGCACGCGGTACGAGCATAGTCGCGTGTGGGGATTTTATTTGTTTTTAAGTGAATTTGTCCAGAAATGCAGCAGGAATAGGTGCAAAAAGCCATAAAGCAATCATGAATCGTGTCAAGGGTGAAAAGCAATGCTATCGCAGATGCCCTAATATATGAGAATGGAAGGGTACATGATGGCCGAAATGTGTGCATAGAAAGAACCGCAAGGACAAGAGAGACTTCACAGTTTGAAAGCTGCCAAAAACCAATGAAAGAAACGAGAGAGTCCAACTCATCTTTGGGCGGGCATACCCATGCTGGAGTCCAAAAATACATCATATGGAAAGTACTAAAATAGATCCAACATGTATACAAGTGTAAATTTGGGCCCCCGCAAGTACACGATGAATCATCTGAGCATGGCCGGAAATACAAGTCTGAATCAATGTCCAAGTATCACATATGAAAGCTGATCAAGGATGGTGCAGCGGATGTACGGTCAAATAGGTAAGCTGAATCTCCAAGTACCCGGATCATAAGGAGTGGATCAAACGGTACAATCACGCAACTCGGGGACCAACATATGTAAGATCTTTCTTTGTCTTGAATTGCAACATGTAAGGGTGAGACGACATCAGCACAGCCGGTCTTTGAAAGAAGTGTCAAAAGTGAACAAAAACATCTTGATGCCAACGAGGTCTTGCAGAGTCACTGTAGCACAATTCTACACAATGAGAATAAATGGTGCAGAGTACGACCATGTGAGAAATGGATGCAGATTACGGGCATTGATGTATCACATTAACCAACACGAGACAACCCACGAAGTAATGATAATAAGAAGGTGTCGAGGTGCCCGGGTGCTACCAATACGAAAAGTGCGAATGAATGAGTTGGTACGCACACTTGAAAATCTGCAATCGAAGCAATGATGAATCCCCAGCACCGCCGATAGCCGAAAGTACGCGCGGTGAGCGCAAACCTAGTCTTTGACAAAGACTCTAGATCTTGTTCCCGAACGATGAGTCGGAGTCGATGGAGGGTCTCTATTTGGAAGGAAGGCATTAAGGCATCCCACATCGATCCCGGTAACGAGTGTAACTTGGGGCCAAGATTTGAAGGAATCGGACGAAGTAGAGTGATGGAACCAAAAACCGAAGTACGTTTAGCGTGCACAGATGAACTAGGCACGTAGAAGAAACCCTGCGAACCAACCAATAATGAAAATTTGTACATGTTAGAGTGCGGTCATACAGCCCTCATGATAGGAATCATTTTCGTTTTGCATATTCATTCTTGGGTGTCTACTTGTTCCACTTAGGTGCATTACGCTAGGAGCATGCCATTGGTGACGAAGGGTCTGTTGTCTTATGTTTCCTCATGCTTACACTATGATTGCTATTTTAAAAAATTTTCCTCAAAAATCATAAAATCATTGTCATTTTCATTATGGTCATTAAGTATTAATAAGTGTCTTTTGGTCTAGTGTCTAGGAGTTTTAGGATTCATTGCATATATGTCATAAAAGCTGTGAGGATGAGATGGTTCCGCAAATTTTGGTTTTATATTTTTTTATTATAAGTATTTGAAAAAACATTTCTAGTCCGACTACTTGTTTTGGGCTAGAAAGTGTCAATATTATTTTTGTAATAAATTGTGTTATTTCACCAGAAACGGGTTTCACGCCAGGACATAAGTCTTTTCCTCAACTAGTCATACTGTGAAGATAACAAAAATCATCAAATCAAAACTGGAAAAGCCAAAAAGAGATTGTATTAAAAAGCCAAATGTGAAAATGCAAAAAACATTTGTAATGTGGGTTATCGAATAGATTTGGATCAAATGCGATTGTGAAAGATATTTACATCATGTATAAAAGGGCAAACAAGTTTCATTTCCAAAGATCCACCGACGCCACAAGTCGAAATCTGGGTTTGGAGGCCGAAATCGAGTTTTGGAGCATCGTTGACGAGTTTGGGTCGTGAGACTTCGCCGAGAAGCGACCCACTTGGCAAAAGCGACCCACACAGGGTACAGGTGTAAATTACTCGCACGTGAGACCCACTTGGCAAAAGCGACCCATGATCGCATGCGACCACTTGTGACGAGTTCAGAAAAGAAATCGAGTTGAACGCCCGGTTTCGATTTAAATCGTCTCCATTTGCCTTCAAACGAGTTTCTAAACTATTGCTCGATGAATTTTAATGTGTTGGTGGTATCTTGAAGACTTCAAACATACGGAATGGAAAAGTAAAACCATACATGGCTGATTTGTTTCTGCGAGGTTTCAGCTTATATATAGATGGTCTTATGAGTATTTTTCCACCTTGTATCATTGATATATCACCTTACTGCATGTATGGTCAAAGCCCCTTGTTTTCATCCATTCTGCTGTGGTCATCATTATCGTTTTACTTTGTCATGACTTTTGTTCCATGATGATCATTGACATATTTGTCATTGCCCATTGACATATGTCTGTTTTCCTTTGCCCATTGACAAACACGGTCATGTGATGCATCGCTCCTTCTGACAAAGTTTTAATATTCTAAGGAAGTTTTTGCTGCTACCCTTTGTCAAATTTCACTTATGATTAAAAACGGAAGTAGCCCTTCTGTTTCAATCCACTAAGCAGTGGTATCATTGTTTGTTTCCTTAATGGTTCTTTGACGGTGGGGGATATTTATTGGGTGTTGAAACACACACATTATAACTATTATTTCTTTGCATTATCGGTATACATAGTACCAATATCTTGTTCCGTATGTGACAGTGAGTATGAAAGCGAGGTCGGCCAGTGATTCACATTTGAAGGTAATGTACGGTCTCATAGAGGTTGTCGAGGAGGTGGTAATCATAGAGGAGCCTGCATGCAGCTCGGTTGCCGAGGCATGTCCACTAGCAATGGATTGTTTTCGGTATTTGTCATGTTCCGATTTTGTGAGATGATTGCACAAACAGCTTCATCGTAGGGTGGCTCGTCTTGTTTACATTCATTTACGGGATGGCGGAAAGAATCGTCTTTAACGAAGGTTGATTTCATTTTGTCACCTTAAACTGTTATAAAACCAACGCGCCACCAAACATGGGCGAGAATGGAACAACGTCGACGTTTAGAGAAATTCCATATGAGCCATACATTAAGCGGATATATGAGTTGCTTGGCCCGAGTTTTCCATTCGGTTCTTGAGATGAGTTTGCACCGACGACCAAACTCATCATTCGGTATTTAGTTGTATGAGAAGATATGTAGTCTCTTTGCGTGCCATATTCGTTTGTTGATGCACTTCACGGTACGTATTGATGAATATTCCGTATTTCATATATCGCAGCATAGAGAAGGATGGTGATTTTTGTGCAAAAAGAAGACAAGCCCGGTAACGATACGGGAGTATATGCCATTACGCTTTGGTCAAGATCATAGTGTTACATCGGATTAGCGAACGAGGAGCATGCTTGATTTCATTTCTAGAGACTTTTCCAGTGCCACAGCCACCTCCCGAGACGATTCATGATCACCGAAGGCAACACCGGTAGGACATGCTGAGGTTGAGCATATCAACACTCATGGTTCGGACATATCGGCGGGGCCACGGGGTCTTGTTGCGACGACACGGCGAGTATTATCTCCATGAGGTGGAAGGGGTCTTGCGGGCTTCATCGACGAGCGAGTATTGTCTCCACACATGATGTGGAGAGGGTCTGCTTCTTCTTCCGGCGCGGTACGGATACGGAGCCGGGGGCAAGGGCCCCGCCGCAGTGAGGGCCATCGGTGGCCGGGACACATGGTTTGGGTCATTGATGTTGGTGCGAGCTCTCCTAGCTCGGGCGAAGTCATCCAGGAGCAAAAGGCTGAGGCCAATGGTGAAAGATCAATTGCGGAAAGGCTGGGTGGGTGATTAACTGTTGGGCGGCGCAACAAACGACGAGATGAGCTCACATCGCAGGTTGCGTCGAATCGCGTGAGGACCGCGGTGGAATCGAAAGAGACCCGGTGACATGACACCCGGTGGCCAAGGATATTGCTCACACATGTGAACATTCACACAGAGAAATTGTTAGCGAAAATAATAAGGGGAACAAAATATGCTTCGTCACATGAAGGCCATTAGCCAAACACTTGTGCACATGTCTATGGCAAGGAATGAAGGTGCGAAAGAGGAGGTTGCGCAAAGCACTAAGATAGCGAGAAAAACTTTGATCCACTCAAGATTTTGGCCGAGGCTTCATTGACTAGGCGGGGACACATGATGGAGGGACCTGTCATTTGGTGATTCGAAGAAAATTTTGTCATTTCCAAATTTTGGGTCAAAAAACGAGTTTTTCGATTCAAGTAGGTCACCCTCATATGCTCACTTTTTTTTTTGGGACACTTAACGGAGGAAATTTTTGCATTTTTGGATTTTTCATGGTTAGTTGTCGCCTGGAGCATCACCTAAGCATTTCATCAAAATACGGATGGTCGAAAGAGCTCAAAAACACCATGAAAACACGCCTGCTGTGCCTTTGCACCCGGCGGGGGGTAGCACGGGAGAAAGAGGTTTTGGAGGGTCAAATGAGCTCCAAATTTAGAAAGTTCCACTTGGGTTGGATAGTCAACATCCGGGCTTTCAGCAGCAGCACTATCTTGAAAAACTCAATTTGGATGCTGGAAGTACCTCAAATTAGGGCTGGAAAAAAAGTACGACCACTAAGCTCAAATACGACCCACTTAAATTTTTTTCTTTGGTTTTCAAGCTGTGACTCGAGATTTTAGCTAGTATGGACAGTTTTGCTTATGGATGGAATTTTTGGGTTTTTATGATGTAAATGTGTATTTAGCATGTAACTTTAGCTTGTTTTATCTATTCTAGAATATTCACTCTCAAAAGGGTAAAAATCATGTAAATGGATGCAGTTTCACTCTTTTAGAGGCAAGTTGTTGTTGCCTAATTGTAGTTCCATGAATAGAATTGATTGGCCAGTCCACCGAAGAGGGAATTTAAACCCCTAGAGGTGAGAAGGTGTTATAGTGATCTATATTGTAATTGCAGGGCATTCTACGAGGTTGGACTCTTGAGAGACTTTTGATGTCATTGTACATATTTTTCATATTTTGGTGAGAAAGATCGGGGTTTGCGGCACTTGTTGAGATCCTTGTGGTGTTACTGTTCTTGATGGTGTTTCTTCTTTGTTCTTGTAAGTTTCTTCATGTTTAATGTGTGCCATCCTTTCATGTATTACGAACTAAATTGAATGAGTAGATAAGGTTGAATCATTATTTCTGATGCTTGACCTTTGAATTCGATTAGTTCTATGTGTTTTAAATTGTTTGGAGAGGATCCAAGTTCTTCTTTGCCCTCTTGACTCCTCGTCGGTCTAATATGCTCATATATCCCAATCAAAAGCATCGAGGTCGTCACCTACCTGCTTCGACTCGAAATACGCAAAAGAAGTCGACCTTATCCCAGGACCCAAGTTTGTTTTCCCATTTCTCCGGCGAAAAACCAAAAACCAAAAAAATCAAACATACCTATCTCTTTACTAGCCTAAAATCGGTTCTATTGTAAGTCATCTCGCACCCCTGTGCTCATTTTTATAGAGATTGACGGAAAGGCACTCCTCTTTGTCCTCGTAGGGCTAGCTACGGTGAGCGTGGTTTGATGTGGCCTTGATTTCTTCATTTGTTTTGAGGTAGATTTGAGCGCTAACATAGTGGCGACGTCTTGAGGAGTGATCTCAATGGTTTGCGTGTTGATGTGTTTGTTCCATGAGTGCGCAGAGCGGGTACGAAGTCACGCCGAGTGACTTTCGAAACGCTTTTGCTATGCATAGCGGTAGTGAATGTTGTTGCTTCGGTCGATCTCCCGATAGCTTATGGTGCGGCCTTGATTTATAATCACCCCGGTGTGTCGTTCTAGACCCTTTGGATGATTGAGTCTAAGTTGAAGGAAGAAGCTGAAAATAATTGATTGTCGATTTCCTTTAAAATTATCCCAAGAAGATCAATGCTGGCTTCAGAGAATACTAGGCGAATCCACGACACGGTCACAACAATATTTGAAAATCCAAAATACGGTTCCTGGGACCCTTGAAGACAAGGAAGTCGAAAAGTTTTGAAAATTCAAGTGAGTTTTGGGAGTTCCGGTTGCTTACCCGGTCACATCTTGTCCTTGTGAAAATTATATATGTTGATGAAATTCCTTTTGATGCACGGTTTTAGGCTGTCCTTGTTTGTAAATTTTCCAGCCCAGATTGTCAAGATTAGTTCCGGATCCGTATTCATGAAGACTTGCAATATAGATTTGTTTCACATTACCTGGATAGACGATTGCAAAAATTCCATTGTGAATACCAACACTCCTGAAATCAACGAATGCTTCACCGATTTCTTGAACCATGTGAAAATTGCATCTGGTTCACGGGATCCCTCTGACCTCCTTGCTCCTACCATTAGGTTCAACTGAGTTTACGATCAGCAATCCGCAATAATTTCTCCTCGTCTCCACCAAATACACCTCGTAGACCTATTGCTCCTAGTCCTCCTGTTTCTCTTTCGACAACAGTTATCAATCCACCGAAACTGTAGGCTGCTCGTTTTTGCACCTCTTGTCTTACCACGTTGGTTGGACAGTATGCACTGCAGGACTATCGAAATAAAGATCCCAATATTTAGTGGCACTCACAAGGTCTCCCTGGCAATGTGTAGACAATATGGCGGTTTTCTTTTGATCGTTTTGAGATTGATAGAGAATGTGAGTATGAGAGCTTTTGTGCCAAACTTTTGGAGGGAGAGGTAAGAAAATGGTTTGAGTATTGCTACAAAAGAAGCATCACTACATTGGCGAACTCAGGACGCGGTTTCTAGATCGTTGGGGAAGATGAAAAACGATCACGTGCAGAGATTACTTCCCGAATATGCAAACATCAAACGTAATCCTGGTGAGTGCATTAGGGTTATATTATTAGATTCAATACGGTGTATAATGCAATTCCGGATGACTTGAAACCATCTAAAAAATGCTCTCCTTAAATTCCCGGATAGCTTTGATCCCAGGATGGCTTATTCCCTTCGTGATAGAGATCCGCCTACTTTAGAATGTCCAGAAAGATCGGCTGTTAGTGTTGAACGTCTGAATATTGATAAAGGCTTGGTTGAAAACGAGAGAAAAAGAGTAACTATAAAGGAAGAGCCTTCCACATCTACGTCGAGCTTAAGCACTTGCTTCGTGAGGTGGAAATTGTGAAAGTGACCGCAAGCAAATCAGACATGCAGATTTGTAATCCCAACTACCGTGGCCAGCGACGACGGTTCGAGGTGGCCGAGCGTGAGCAAAGGCTCAGAGCCAACAACCCAACGACGGTTAAAAGACACCTCTTTTGCGAATTTCGTGAGTCATGATTCATCGATAGTGATGATGTTTCGGTGAGCAAAATCATTTCTTCGCCCGATGATTTGCCTGTCTATATCAACGAGGATGAAGAATACGGAGAAAGTTGAGTTGTTCGAGAAAGATAGGATTTCATCCTAACAAGTAATCTTGATTTAGAGAAGAATCGGAAGAATACCAAAGAGGATATGTGAATGCTGACGGCACAAAACGGAAACAATATTCATTGAGAAATGCGAGATGTGCCCATAAATCCCATTCAGAAAAGAAAAAAACGACCGCAAGACGGATTCCGCAATACCATAGAAGAGAGAAAAAAGACAGAAAGTTGATCCCGCGGTGGTAAGTGCTCCTTGTTGAAAAGGTAAATCGATCAAAAGCATAGTGAAAGACAAGGGTGAAGAGAAGTTCCCGTTGAAGAAGGTTGAAAAGTTTATTTTAGTTTGGAAAATGAAATTTCCAAACTTTAAATATCTGTTCCTTTGACGGAAATCATGAAAAACAGCTCCCAAGTAACCAGTCCTCAAAATTCTGAACTTTGATCCAATGATTGACACGGTAAATGTTGAGGATGATCGGTAGGAATTGATTTTTGAACTGCATTAAATGGTGAGTCCACAGCAGGTAATGTTTCCTCCTTTTTACATCAGTTTGAGGTTGCACGAATATATATTGCACAATGCTATGCTAAACTAAGGTGCTTCGCACAATTTGATGTAAAGCGATCATGGAAAAGTTGGGATTGAACATTACAAGAGAATATCATGATTTGTATTCATTTGATTCAATGCAAGGTCGGAAAATGTATAGGACTCATCAAAGATTTGATTTTGTGTAAGCTTAGATCAAATCCCAATGAAGAATGTTTTGATGGATGTGGTGGTGCGAAGCATTCCTCCACGATTCGAAATGCTCCTTACGAAGATCTTGGGGGAAGGGCAAAGTTGAAAGGTACACTTCGATTCTGGATTTCTCTTATGCTACAATTCAGGTCTTCGATTAAAATGAGAAAGTTATGTCGGAAGCGAGAAGATGAAATACGCAGTAACTTGACAAAGAGAAGCCAATCAATCATCCTTTCGCAAATTATGTACATACAGAAAACACGGTCGTTTGTGTTCTTCTTTGATAGTTTTAATGATGTAGAAAGTCAATTAGTTCGGTCGGAGAAGATATACCGGAAATCAATGAGAATTTTAGAGAAGTTTTGCAAAAAGAAAGAAGAAAAACAACTGTTGGAACAATCGGTGAAAGACAATAGGCGACAAGCAAGGAAAAAAACGGGCAATGGGTTTAGCGCCAGGACGATGAAGATGGTCTTTGGACCATGGTTTGATGGCGCGATGGCGGCCAGCAGTCTTTGAAGTTGGTGTTTGGTTCGTAGTCAATTTCCCCGCTACGGATAAGGTCCGAAACAATGTGAGTGTGTTCCTACAAAGGCGGCATTTGGTGTTCTAATAATGAGCGGAATACGAGGCTCTTGTTAATAAGATTCTTGAAGGGCCCAAAAGCGAAAAGGATTGCGATGTGGTGATTTAGAATTGGTGATAAAAAAAGCAAGTTAAAGGTGAGTTTCGAGGCCGCGTCACTGCGCATGAGGGCTTACGCGTGGGTCTTGAACTGATGCAGAAGTTTATTCTACGGTCATACTTTGACATGTGTGCCCGCGCACAAAATGGTGTTATTTGATGGACTTGCTGGTGACAGAAAGCAATCTTAAGAATTCCAATGAATTCCAATAACAAGTTCGAGCCACATGTGAAGCAAGCCCGTTCCAGGACAATCGACGATGTTGTAGGTCTTTTGAGATGATGAGGAGATTAGTGATTCTTTTGTAGAATAAAGTGAGATTTCAAAGACACTCCATAGATACGGAGAATTTGATGATGGCGGTGATGACATACAAATAAATCAAATCGTCTTTTTATAAACTCAAGGACAACATCATTCTGAGAGTTTGATTCCTTTGGAAGGTTGTTTGATCAAGATGATGTAGCCCACAAACCGACATTGGGGCCAACGGAAAAGGTGTTGAGAGGTAAATATTGGGACAGAGGAATCCCAAAATGGTAAAGTTATTAAAGTCATTTGTCACCAAAGGTAAAGGCGAATATGTGAAATTGTTGTCTTCATTTCTGATGCGTTTGCATTAGGATTATTCGAATCTTAAAACATGTGACATAGTATCATTAGGCATACGATTCCCATCAAACAAATCGGAAGCCTTTTCGTCAAAAGTTGAGAGAATCAATCCGAAAATGCTACCATCGTCGAAAAAAGAAAATAGGTTGTATCGTCGGGGAATCATTGTGCCTATTAAATTTCGGATTGGATATCAAACTTGGTGCCGTGAGAAAGAAAGAACGGTGAGATCCGTTTATGTATTGACTTCGAGAAATTTGAATAAGGTATCATTAAAGGACAATTATCCATTTGTAAAAATGGACCATATATTACATTGTTGGTAGTTTGGAAACATCAGGATATGCTACTCGACGGATACCAAAGTTATAATCGATTTAGTGCGAGAAGAAGATGATCGTGACAAAATTGCGTTCACCACTCCTTGGGGAGACATTTCATTATGAAAAGATGCCGTTTGGTTTAAAGAATGCGGGCGCTACCTTTCGACGTGCAATGGACATGGCTTTTGCTGTAGAAAGATGTGTTTTTGGTTGTTTACCTTGATGATTTATTTGTGTTTCCAACTGCGATGAGAACATTGTATCATTTGAAAATTGTTTTCGAGAAGTCGAAGAAAATATGGCATTTCGACGAATCCAAAGCCTTTTTGCCATGGATGAAGGGCTCCTTGGCCACATCATATGAAAGATGGCATTAAAGTTGACCACACGTGTTGAAGCCATACGGCCAGTTGACCCGAACAAGAAAGAAATACGGTCATTCAACGGTAAAATGAATTTTAATCGTTTCATTCCAAATCTTGCGAATACCTTAGAAGAAATCACGAACATGTTGAAAAAGACGGTCGGGGGTAAAATTGAAGCGAGAAGAAGCGGTAAAGTCATTCAATTTGATAAAATAGCTCTTTCTCGACCCTATTTAATCGATAGGATTACACGGGACTTCATTTTATTTTCTTTTTGTACGAGCACACATTGGCCGGTACATTTTGATGCAAAAAAGGATCAGAGTTGAAAACCCATTACTTTCTTGATTCGGATCATAAGGGATGGAGCATTGAAGTACAATATTATTGAAAACAAGCACTTGCGCTTGTAAGGCCTTGAAAGGAATTTCCGGTATATACGCATTTCTTTGTTATAGCATACGTTCTAACGCGGCCCGATTAAAGAATGTTTTGGTGCAAGCGGTCCGGAGGGAAAACGGTGTAAGTGGATACTGCGTTGTTAGAATACAATGTGGGGAAATTAAACCAACCAAGTTAATCAAAGGACAGAGACTGCTTGACTCATGGCTAGGCTGCGTCTGCATGCTCTTGCTTGCTCGGTTGTTCATTTTTATGTGTCCGATGAGGGTGAAAATCGTGATTAGGGTATCCGATATTTTTTTCTTCCCCTTGGTAAACATTTTATCGTGCTTCGAAATTTGTCTCACCTCACAGGATGCCTAGAAACCAAGTGAGACATTGAGACAAGCTCGATTAAATGAATTGCATTGTGTTGAAAGACACGGAGGTGTGGCGAATTGTTTGATAAGGAAAACTCAAAAGTTTTGGAGGATTTTCACGGTGGCATTGCGGAGGGTCATTTGTTTTGGAAGACCACGACAAATAAAATTCTAAGGTACGGGTATTATTGGCCTTCTTTGTTTTACGATGTGTTTAAAGGTAACGACAAAAATTGTCATGGTGCAAATTTTCGAAGGAAGCGGAAACTACGACCTTTGCCTCTCTAAAATGACAATTGAAGTTAGTACCATTCCAAACGGTGGGGGATTGGTTTATGGAAATTCACCCGGCATCTTAGGTGAGAATAGATGAATCTTGTGACTACGGTACTTCACGAAGTGAATTGAGGCGATTCCCTCGACACGCCACGGATACGTGGTGTTTCTTTCTTGAAAACAATATTTGTCACGTTTTGGGTGTCTAGTAAAATAATCACGAGATAATGCAGTGACCTTTTAAGTCTAAGAGGATAGTTGTTTGCTTTAAGTACAATATTACTGTTGGGGCATTCGACCGCCTGCCATCCGCAAGGAAATGGCTTGGCGGAATGTTAAATAAATCACTTGGTGAATATCATTAAGTGCTCGGGAAATCAACAAAAAGGCATGGCAAAAATTAGTATACAGAATATATTTCGTTTTGATAGGGTAAGTCGAAAGAAGTCTGTTAGCATGTCTCCTTTCGGTGGGTGTATGGAACGAATGCGGTTTTCCTACTTCCTTGTCCGGTGGTTAATTAACCCGAAATTAAGGTAGGGATCTGTACAGCGGAGGATTAATCGAGATGATTCATTTACGAGCGGACACGAGAGGGATGTATTTCGAAATACTTTTAAGTTGCGAGGAGAGCGCATAAGAAAGATCTAACGGAGAAAGGCAAAAGTGGATAAGTTCCAGTTGGATGAGGTAGTTTTAAAATGGGATATAGGAATGAGGATAAGGGAAAGCATGGAAAATTTGAAAATGCAACGGAAGGTCCTTTTAAGATTGCAGCGTATCGGGGTCAAAATGCATTTCCTTCTCAAAAATGAATGGAGATAAGTTATCCCGAGAGGCAAATCAATAGTCGATTCTTTGAAACGATATTACCTACAATGTCTACTGAAATCTCATTATCATTATATATATCATTTTACTTTTGTTTCGTTGCAAGTGTGTCTTGATCTTTCATCTTCGATCAGGGCCGGAGGCAGAAGAACTATAGTGCAGAATGGAGGTTGGTTGGTTTAAGTGTCAAATCGAGTTTATCGGTCTTTTAAGTTTTGGTCATGTTAGTTTTGGTCAAATTTCGGTCAATTTTTTTAATCCGTCTACTTGGTCAATAAAAATGTCCAAAGTTTTGTTTATCGGTTAAACCGTAGTTCACTTCGCCCAATGGATGAAAAGCAACATCGACTCCCCGAGAAGATACGCCGTTCCTGGCATCTCCATGAGAATACCATCTGATAGAACCAATGTTAAGTCGGTCATAAAGCCCCTCGTCGAGATCATTTTAATTTTCATATTCATTCTTAGGTGCTTGTTCCCTTGATTGCATTTCGCCTGAGCATGCCATTGTTGTGAAAGGGGGTACATTGTCTTATGTTTCCTCATGTACCTGTGGGTCACTGTTTTAAAATTTTCCTCAAAAATCACTCAAAATCATTGTGTTTCAATTTATGGTAATTAAATGTTAATAAGTGTCTTTGGTCCTAGTGTCTAGGGTTTTCGATTCATTTGCATATATGTCATAAAAGCCTGCAGGATGAGGATGGTTCCGCAAATTTTGGTTTTATATTTTTTTATTATAAGTATTTGAAAAACATTTCTAGTCCAAAACTCTGTTTTGGAACTAGAAATTGTTCAATATTATTTTTGTAATAAATTGTATTTATTTCACCAAGAAGCAGTTTCAACGCAGACCTCTGATCTTTTCCTCAGCTAAAGAGCCATACCCCTGCAAGAAGATAACAAAATCATCAAATCAAAACTCAGAAAAGCCAAAAGAGAGATTGTATTAAAAAGCCAAATGTGAAAATGCAAAAACATTGTAATGTGGGTTATCAAATAGATTTGGATCAAATCTGATTGTGAAAGATATTTACATCATGTATAAAAGGGCAAACAAGTTTCATTTCCAAAGATCCACAACATACAAGTCGAAATCTGGAGTTTGGAGGCCGAAATCGAGTTTTGGAGCATCGTTGACAGAGTTTGGAGGTCGTGAGACCCACTTGGGCAAAAGCGACCCACTTGGCAAAAGCGACCCACCTGGGCGTTTTTCACAGTGTAAATTATAACGCGTGAGACCCACTTGGCAAAAGCGACCCACTTGATCGCATGCGACCCACTTGCCAGCAGAGTTCAGAAAAATCGAGTTGAGCGCCCAGTTTCGATTTAAATCGTCTCCAGCTGCCTTCAAACAGGTTCTAAACTATTGCTCAGTAGTTTTTAATGTGTTGGTGGTATCTTGAAGACTTCAAACATCTGAATGGAAGAGTAAAACCCTACATACATGGCTGATTTGTTCCTCAGGGTTTTAAAACATATATAGATGGTCTTATGAGTATTTTTTCCACCTTATATCATTGATATATCCACCTTTGCATGTATGGTCAAAGCCCCACTGTTTTCACATCCATTATACCATTGTGGTCATCATTATCGTTTTACCACTGTCATGACTTTTGTTCCATGATGATCATTGACATATTGTATCTCATTGCCCATTGACACTTATAACTCTGTTTTCACTGCCCATTGACAAACACAGTCATATGATGCATCACTCCCTTTGACAAAGTTTACCCAATATTATAAAGGCTGCCTGCTACCCTTTGTCAAATTTCACTTGCAATTAAAACAGAGACTGTGCTTCTATTTCAATCCACCTAAAACAGAGCTGGTATCATTGTTTGTTTCCTTAATGGTGCTTTGACAGTGGGGGATATTTATTGGGTGTTGAAACACACATTATAACTCTGTTTTCACTGCATTTATATCAGTATACATAGTGCCAATATCTTGTTCAAATCCATGTCAGAGACAGAGTCAGAGTATGAGCAAGGGTCAGGCAGTGATTCCACGACTGAAGGTAATGTGCCACGGGGGTCTCATAGAGTTGTCAGAGGTGGTAATCATCACAGAGAGGAGCCTACTTCTTTGGCTCGGTTGCAGGCATGTCCACTAGCAATGGATTGTTTTCGGTATTTGTCATGTTTCCGATTTTGTGAGATGATTGCACAAACCCGGCTTCATCGTGAATTGGCTCGTCTGTTTGTTCTACATTTACGGATGGCCGGGTAAATCTTGCCGGGGTTGATTTCATTTTGTCACCCTTGACTATTGCTCAAGCCACTGGCATACCAAACATGGGCGAGGAATGGAACAAACGTCAGCATTTAGAGAAATTCCACTATGAGCCATACATTAAAACCGGATATATGAGGTACTTGGGCAGAGTTTTTCCATTCAGATTCTTGAGGGATGAGTTTGCACCGCTGATGAAACTCATCATTCAGTATTTTAGTTGTGAGGGCAGATATGCTCGTCTCTTTGCGTACTATATTCGTTTGTTGATGCACTTCACAAGGGTACGTATGATGAATATTCCGTACTTCATATATCGCAACATAGAGAGGATGGTGATTTTTGTGCAAAAGAAGACGAGCCCAGTGCAGCAGTACAGGAGTATATACCATTATGCTTTGATCAAGGTCATAGTGTTGCATCAGTTGGCAGAGCAGGGCATCACTTGGGAGGATTTCATTTCTAGAGACGTTTTCAGAGTGCCACAGCCACCTCCCGAGACAGTTCATGATGCAGGAGAGCCTTCACACAAGCCATACATGCCTGAGGTTGAGCATATCAGCGCTCCTTTGGTTCAGACATATCAGCGAGGCCACAGGGCCTTATTTGCAGCGACACGGCGAGTATTATCTCCACATGAGGTGGAAGGGGTCTTGCCGACTTCATCAGCAGAGCGAGTATTATCTCCACATGAGGTGGAAGGGGTCTCGCCTTCTTCTTCAGCACAGGTACAGATACAGGACAGGGGCAAGAGGCCCATGCATGATGAGGGCCCATCAGGAGGCCGGGACACAGATTTCACAGTCATTGATGTTGATGCGAGCTCTCCTAGCTCGAAACTGAGGGAAGTCATCCAGGAGCAGAGGGCCGAGAATGACAAGCTGAAAGATCAATTGCAGAAGGCTCAGTGGGTGATTAACTATTTGGAGCAGCGCAACAAACAACTTGAGGATGAGCTCACATATTATGAGTTGCGTCGAATCCGTGAGGACCGACAGTGGAATCGAAAGAGACCCGGTGACATGACACCAACTGACCGAGATACTGTACTCACACATGTGAACATTCACCTGGAGAAATTGTTGGCGAAGGCCAATCGAGACAAAGATATGCTTTGTCACATGAAAGGCCATTATTGGGCTCGCATGCATGTCTGCAAAGCGAGAATGAAGATTCTGAAGAGGAGGTTGCGCAAAGCACTAAGATGGCAGAAAAGGCCTGATCCACTCCGGATTTTGGCTGAGGCTTCATTGAATGGGAAAGACACATGATGGAGGACCTGCGCTCCGAATTTGGGTGAATTCGGAGAAAATTTTGTCATTTCCAAATTTTTGGGTCAAAAAACAGGTTTTTCAGTTAAGTGGGTCTCACCCTCATATGCTCACTTTTTTTTGGGACACTTGCTGGAGGAAATTTTTGCATTTTTGGATTTTTCATGGTTAGTTATGCATCCTCAGGCATCACCTAAGAATTTCATCAAAATCTGGATGGTCAAAGAGCTCAAAAACACCATGAAACCCACCTTGCTGCCACCTTTTGCACCAGCAGAAAGTACTTCTGGGAGAAAGAAGTTTTGGAGGGTCAAATGAGCTCCAAATTTAGAAATTCCACTTGGGTTGGATAGTCAACATCCAGGGCTTTCCAACGAGCTATCATGAGCTCAATGTGGATGCCGGGAAGTACCTAAAATTCAGGCTGGAAAAAATGCGACCCACTCGGCTCAAATGCGACCCACTTAAATTTTTTGCTGAATTTTCAACTGCCAGCTCAGATTTTCGCCTAGTATGGACCAGTTTTGCTTATGGATGGAATTTTTGGGTTTTTATGATGTAAATGTATATTTGGCATGTAAATTTGGCTTGTTTTTATCTATTCTAGAAGATTCACTCTCAAAAGGGTAAAAATCATGTAAATGGATCAGTTCCCACTCTTTTAGAGGCAAGTTGTTAGCTGCCTAGATTGTAGTTCCATGAATAGAATTGGTTGAAAATGATCCCTGAAGAGGGAATTCGACCCCTAGAGGTGGGGAAAGGTGTTAGAGTGATCTATATATTGTAATTTCTCAATCATTTTCAGAGGTTGGAGAGGTTGGACTCTTGGGAGACTTTTGATATCATTGTACATATTTTTCATATTTTGGCTAAGGAAAGATCAGGGGTTTTGCGGCACTTGTTGGGATCCTCGTGGTGTTCTGTTCTTGATGGTGTTTCTTCTTTTTTTACTGTAAGTTTCTTCATGTTTAATGTATGCCATCCTTTCATATGCTTCCGAACTAAATTGAATGAGTGAATAAGGTTAAATCCATTGTTTACAGTGCTTGGCCTTTGAATTCAGTTAGTTCTATATGTTTTCAACTGTTTGGAGAGGATCCAAGTTCTTCTTTGCCCTCTTCAGCTCCTCGTCGGTCTAATCTGTCCATATATCCAATCAAAAGCATCAATACATTCGCCTACCTCGCCCCAACTTGAAATCTGCAAAGGTCTGACCTTATCCCCGGACCCAAAGTTTGTTTTCCCATTTCTCCAGCGAAAACTCAAAAAACCAAAAACCAAAAAAAAATCAAACATTCATTTCTCCTTTACTAGCCTAAACTGGCCTTATCAGAAGTCATTCCTGCACCTTATTGCTCTGGCTTTATTTAGATTGGACGGGAGAGAGTTCTTCTCTCGTTCCTCGTAGGGCTAGCTACGAGGCTGAGCGTGGTTTGATGTGGCCTTGAGTTTTACTTCATTTCAGCCTGAGGTAGATTTGAGCGCTAACAACACAGAGGCGAGAAATCCACCGATAGGGTCAAATGGAAATCAAGGTACTGCACGAATCCCAAGTGTGATAATGTGTGCTGACGTCGAACACAGGGGAAACCACTTAGTCAAAGACCCATGATGATGATCAAATGCTGAGCACGAGGTCACCTATCAATGATGGAAATAGGCCCAAGGTGCGGCTCTAGGCTTGCTCTCAGAGCAATGTGTCGTAGTCAATAAGAGACAAACCCGCCGGCAAGAAGTCAATGGAGACCTTCTCAAACCAGCACGAGCAGAAGATCAAAACATCTGATGTGATAGAACATGATGCTGACAAGACCGGGAAGGCCGACTGAATAATGAGTCAAGAGACACCGTAGAATGGCCGACTCAGGCTAGACTTCCCTTGAACAAAAGCACGACTCTGTGATGACCATGGCAGTAAAAAGTGACACTGTATAAGTCTGTCTTGCAGGAGGCAAAACAAACTCTCCATATGATTGGAAGAGATAACCAACCAGGGGAGAACTGACAAGTGAAACATGGTAAAGGCTGAACCTAGGTCAAAACTAGAACCATCCCAAATGAAGGAAATATATATAAGTATATGTGCTTTGTTCAAGGGCGACAAACTGACTTTGTACTGCCATCAAAATAACGAAGATACATCTCGTTCCCGCTCTTTTTGTTATATTTGATTTTTTTGTCTTTTTCATATAATAAGCCTGAAAAAGAATAAAAGAATGCTATGGTACAATGGATAGAACGAGTATCAAAAAATTAGATGCACTAGTTCCCGGGATTGGAACAATCCTATGCTCAATGCAAGGTGGCGAAAACTGGTAAGTGATACTCAGAGGAACGTTCCATCCATGGGTAAAAGGTGTCAAGTCGTGATAGCTAAGTGCATGCAATGGTTAACTTGTACAGAGAGTCAAGGTCAAAATTTGGCTTAAACATCGATTCCAAATGAAGCCGGCTAAAGGCCAGGATAAACAAGCAGCCAATATGCAATGCAGTAATACAACTTAACGACACCAGGGAGCCTCTAGGGTATAAGCCAGAAAAATGATGAGTGATGAAGGAGAAGAATGAAGCTTCAACACAAAAGACATGGCGGGACTAAAGAGGACTCCCGAGCCTACATAAAAAGCAGCATGGGCAACAAGTGATAGCGAGGAACTAACTAGGAAGCCCATGTGAAGGAAGGCTCTACCATCAAGTCATGATTAAAAATTGGCGAGTGAAATGGGTGTAATGCTCATGACCTGATGGGATCGACCCTAAGGCAAGTGATCAATATGGAGGCTAGAATGCAAGATGCAACGGAAAGTGATTCCCTAACCTATATGCCAGTGAAGATCATATACCTGCCGTGAAGAGTCTGAAATCATGGATCAAAAACCGGGAAAAGTCTCAAAATCGTCAAAATGTACCTGAAAATATACCAAACTGGGCACTTCCAAGCAATCGAGTTATACAGCATAAGATAGATCGAAAAAATAAGCATAAAGAAATTTTTGCGAAAATTTTCAATTTTTAGCCATAAATACACAAATTACCTCTCATTTGGTTCATTATTGCATAGCTGATTTGGAAAAAGAGCTCTGGAGCTAAAAACTTGTTTCGTCAAATCAGGAACAACCGACCGTCGAAATTCAGCGAAACTTCAGGTAGGCTCCTTAATCATCCTGTTTATTCATTTTGTCATTTGAAAATTAAAATTAAGTGATTTTTTGCTTAGAAAACCTTGCTAAAAATTGCGTACCTGCGCATACGCGGGTTTAATGAAGGAAACCCGCGTATACACGCGACTGTGTACAGGGAAAACCGCGTATGCGCAGGGCCGTAACCAAAAAAGCGTGGCTAATGCAAATTTTATTAAAATTTCTCAGGATGACTATCTCATGGAGGGAACGTGAGCATAGCGCAGTAGACCAAGAGGTCATGCGGGACCGCGCAGCGCAAAACATCCTCCGAAATTGCGGATTGTTGAAATTCTTTAAAATGCCCAATATGAAAAGTAATGTGCGATTGCTTGAAATGCTCATAAATTACTGGGAACCAGATCAGGATTGCTTCATAATTGATCAGATGCCACTACGCATAGAAGTGGAGGATATATATTTCATCACTGGACTCTCCAGGAGGGGAGACCCAGTAGACCTTCACGGAAAACCCCTGGGAGGGTTAACCGTGGAAGATTATGTCCAGTTATATTGCGTAGATAATTCCAAAAAGGTTGGAACGCAGATTGCAATTAGAGATATCAGGGATTTGCACATGAAGATCCTCCTTTTCACCATCGGTAGAGTGGCAGGATCTGCCTCACTGCATCAGGCGTCCAGGACGCAAATGAGTATAGCTGTAGAGTGTTTGATTCACGTCTACGATTGGTGCACAGCCCTGCTACAGAACATGAAACAACAACTGACTTCTATTCGCCAGGCAAAAACTAAACACTTTGGCTATGGTACCATTTTGACAACATTCTTCTTTGAGAGAGTTCCATCTTTGAGACCCAGAGTCATCTCGACTATCAGTAGCCCACGGGACCCAAGAATTGCCCGTTGGGCAGACATGATGAAGAGACTGGGGGGCAGCGAGGTACCCCG
This sequence comes from Pinus albicaulis, assembly GCA_034641835.2. Lineage (NCBI taxonomy): Eukaryota > Viridiplantae > Streptophyta > Pinopsida > Pinales > Pinaceae > Pinus > Pinus albicaulis. The sequence continues at coordinate 27,071 of JAXQQM020068936.1, read as the reverse complement.
GACCACCTGGGACGATGAGTTCTTCCTGTGGTGGGGAGAACAGATCATCGCAGTGGATGACTATCCCTATGCTGGGATGGACTTCCGAGGAGATCCAGATCTAGTACTTCCACCCGACGCAGCATGGGGAGCAGTCGGTAAGTTTTTGCAAAAATTTTGACTTATATGATTTTTTTTGGATTTTTTCAATTATGTATGAAAAAATGAAAAACAAACATGTTTTTGATTGGATTCATAATGACTGACAATTAAAAAATGATCATGTTTCAGATGTTTGACCAGTTCATCCTGAGGGCCTACCGCGCCACAAGTGCCGCAGAGGTGAGGCGGAGACAGTGGATTCTGACAGGACTCTCCAGGCCGTGCAGAGAAACTTGGAGGGACTGACCCGCCAAATCCCTATGGCTGCCGTGGAGGACTTGCCGGAAGCCGTCCAGAGACGGGTTGTAGGAGTACCCCGGGACTGGGTTAGACTATTCCGCCGTGTGGCCACTGCAGTTATGTTCTATAGGAACACGACTTCTGGGTAGGGTCCTCAGGAGTAGACAGATTTTATATGTTAGATGACTGTATATGCTTTTTTGAGACTGAACACGATGGGGCATAAGCCCAAGTTTTGTACGAGATTATGGATCCAAATTTTGTAAAGTTTTTTGACACTCCGATGATATATACAACGATTTTTGATGTGATGTGATAAATGTACCAAATGTATGATGTTTTTGATGATTAGAATTTATTGTATTGAATGATTAATATGCAATATAAAGCTTGATTAGCTAATGAGTCAGCAAACCAATTGTCAGCTCGAGGAATATGAATGAATGTTAAAAATTGAAATGACCTTTGTAACAAACGTACCCTCAAGAACAGTCGTAATAAAAATGGATCTCGTACCCGATAAGTGTTGTTCAACTGCGACACCACCAGCTGGGAGTCCAAGAAAACTACCAACGAATCAACACCCAAGGATATTGCCTCCGAGATTAGATGAATGACTGCAGTATATTCTACTACGTTATTGGAAGCAGGACCAATGCAGAATCCTCTTGATACCAACAGCTGACCGGAAGGATAATGAAGCACCCAAGCCGCGGAAGCTAAGTTCCGGGTGTGTCTACTAGCACCATCGGCGAAACCAAAATGACTCATGATATCAACACAACCTGCCAAAGCAGATCAAAAACATCACCACCTCATCAAAAATCGAAAATCAAACAGATATGTACAAAGCAAAAAACTACTATATACAAAGAAAAATTCCAGGCCAAAGCCTAGGCATAATACTTCTTCAAATAGAGCCCATTTCGGGGCTCCGGCAACTCATTCCCTTCGAAGTCAACCAAGGTATACGCTCCTTTCTTAAGGAATTTTTTAACGATATAGGGGCCAGACCACATCGACTTAAATTTTCCTGCCCCCAAGGCATCTTTTTCTTGGGCATAGACCAAAACAAGGTCACCTTCGGAAAACACCCTAGGCTTAACCGCCTTATCATACTGAACTTTAACTCGGTTTTTATGTGCTTCATTCAACGTGGCGGCATCTCGACGCTGCTCATCAAGATGTTCCAGATGAAGAAGCCGCTCTGCTAGACTAGAAGTGTTAGGAAGAAGCTCAACAGCTAATTTAAGGGAAGGAATCTCGCATTCAATGGGAAATACGGATTCCACCCCGTGGACTAACTGAAACGGAGTAAAGCCAGTTGCAGTTTTAACTGACGTCCTGTATGCCCAAAGTGCAGGATATAGCATAATATGCCAGTTGGATCTATGTTTATCAATTGTCCGTTGAAGAATTGTCTTAAAGGATTTATTCACGGCTTCCACTTGCCCATTGGCCTGAGGATAATATGGATATGAATGCTCCTGCCGGAAACCCAATTTAAGAGCCAACTCAGCCATCATACTATTCTGAAAGTGACTGCCATGGTCAATGACAATCTCTCTAGGTATACCGAAACGAGCGATAACTTGGTTGAAGAAGAAAAGAGCTGCAGTCTCACCATCGTTCCCAAAAGTAGGCATAGCCTCAACCCACTTCGTAAAGTAGTCTATTGCTACGATAATGTACTTGTGACCTTTTGCCGAAGGCGGGTTACAAGTAGTATAATCCATACCCCACTTTGTAAAGGGTCCGACAGTAACGACTGGAAAAAGCGGAGCTGGATGAGCGCGCATTTTTCGAGTATATACTTGACACGGATGACACTTCTTGACCGATTCAATACAATCTTTGAAAATCGAGGGCCAAAAGTATCCAGCACGCAAAATCTTTTGGGCTGTAGCAAGCCCAGATAAATGACCCCCACAAGCTCCACTGTGAGAATCATTGAGCACAGCCTCGGCTTCTTCGAAAGTTAAGCAGCGTCTTAGGATTGAATCAACCCCTCGACGGTACAAAGCATCACCAATAATCAGATAATTCTTGGCTAAGTGACGCAGCTTGCGACGCTCATCTTTCGAAAAAGAAGAGGGAAACTTCGCAGTCTGGAGATACATAATGATATCCCCATACCAAGGATCTTGTGGAGAGATCAAAAACAAGTGTTCGTCCGGAAAGGACTCATCATAGATCATCTCCTCTCCACAAGGCAACTCGGAGATCAATTCCGCAAAGACTAATGACTTCTTGGATTTGGCAGACATGAACTCTAGATCAAATTCCTGTAATATCACAATCCATCTATTATATTTGCCTCCAATCACTCGCCTGCTGAGGACAAACTGAAATGGATTGGCAGCTGCCAAGACATAAGTTTTGCGAAGAATAATGTAATGTCGGAGTCGCTGCACAGCATGAACTGCTGCTAAGGCTAACTTTTCTATCGGGGTGTATCGCAGTTCAGGCCCTACTAGTCCTCGACTAAGGTAGTAAATAACATGCTCAACAAGAGCATCATCCTCCTGAACCAGAACCATACCGATGGTAGATTCTGCTGTAGCCAGATACAAAAGAAAATCTCTGCTATAATCGGGTGGACTCAGTAAAGGAGCAGAGGTCAATGCCTTTTTCAAGGCATCGAATGAGCGTTGAGCGTAGTCGTCCCAAAGAAAAGGAACTCCTTTCTTCAACAGTCTCATATATCCCTTTGTAATCTCAAGATAGTTGACGATAAACCTCCGAAGAAAATTAGACTTCCCTTGGAGACTTTGAAGCTGACGGATTGAAGACGGGGGAGGCAACCGAAGTATTGCCTCAACCTTGAAGGGATCTACCCTTATCCCTTCCCTAGACACGATAAATCCCAACAGCCGACCGGATGTTACCGCGAAAACGCACTTGTTTGGATTCAAACGAATTTTATAAAAACAACATCTTTCAAAAATTTGCTGGAGGTGACCAGGATGATCCATCCTCTTTCGAGAATGAGCAGCTAGATCATCCAAGTATGCCTCGATAATCTTCTTGATGTCGTGGAAGGCGTAAGACATGGCCCGCTGAAAGGTAGCTCCAGCATTTTTAATACCAAAAGGCATTTTCTTATATGCAAACGTACCCCAGGGACAAATAAATGCGGTCTTATGTTGATCTTCTGGAAGGATAGTAATTTGATTATAACCAGAGAAACCGTCCATGAAGGAGAAAATCTCGTTACCGGCACACTCGTCAATAATCTGATCGATGAAAGGTGTGGGGTAATTATCCTTAGGACACGCCTTATTCAGGTCTCTGAAATCGATGCACACTCAAATCGTTCCTTGCTTTTTATCTACCGGAACGGGGTTTGAAACCCATTCAGTCAGAGGAACTAGGAAAATGAATCCCGCCTTAAGCAGCTTTTCAACTTCAGCTTTGATAGCTGCTGCCTTCCTAGGATTAACCGGACGAAGTTTTTGCCTGACCGGCTTAGCATTTTCATACGTCTTGATCTCATGCTGGACGATAGATGGGTCTATGCCAGGCATTTCCTCATAAGCCCAAGAAAAAACATCCCTATACTCTTTGAAGAGTTTGGTATAGATTTGAACCTCTTCATGGGAACATTCAGCTCCAATGAAAACGTTCTCGACAATATTGGGATTCCTGGAGATGTTCACCGGGATAGTAGGAGAGATCACAGCCATGTTCCCTTCAGCATAAACCTGTGCTGGTGCTAAGGGGCTCAAGACTGGGTGAACAGGTCCAGGAGACTGAGGACTTGGAAAACTAGCTTCGACTTCGCTCAAGTCAGGTAGGAAGCAAGACCGATGATGCAAGTCATCCCACGGTCTCTCTATACCTGTCATTGCTTCCAAGATGGCCTCTTCAGATGGAAGAGTGGTATCTAGACAATCCTGGGCAGAAGAAGAAGTAAGCGTCCAAGCCGGAGCCACATCACCATCCAACTCTTCCGGTGAAAGAGGAGCTGGATCAGATTCTGCAGTGTCAACAATAGACTAATATGCAATCTTAGCTGCAGAAATCGGAAATGCCATTCCACCTACTTGCCCTTCCTCCAATGTGGCTGTTGGGGAAGGTAAGGTCCAAGGGTCCGAAAAATAATGAGTTCGAAAGAACTCTCTTCGAAGGGGAGCCTTGGAGGATGAAATAGCATTAATAGACACCTTAGGAGGAGGAAGATCAAAAGAACCCATCAAGGAAGAATACATTCCAACTCCTAGATTCTCGACAGGCGCCTTAGTATTATCCAACTTAGGCACAGATGAGTCAGAAGGCGCATCCAGGTCTACAGGAGGACAGTCCAGTTGATCCACTGTAACGATCCTCCCTTCGTGGGGGAAACATACTATTCAAAATAATGAAGATGCAATAGCATCCATTTCATAAATCCAGTTCCTCCCCAACAGAAGGTTGTAGTCCAAGGCTGCATCCACTACCTCAACCTCTATGTTAACGGTTTTGCCCCCAACACAGATGGGCAAAGCCGGGACAATACCATGGGGTCTGTGACCATCGAATGCAGTAAGAACAGTGCTAGATGGAACAGCTTTGGGAGATCCAAGTGTCTTCCAGCATGCGAGCGACATCACACAAGTAGAAGCACCCTCATCGACCACCGTTCGAAAGATATTGGTCTTTCGATACGATGATTTAATATGAAATGCCATGTGATGAGGAAGTCTCTTCTTAAAATTATTCATATCGAAAGTAATCAGAAGAGAATTTTTCGGATCAATAGCCCTAATGGCAGTGAGCAAAGCACTGCGCTGAGTCGGACAAGACTGGAGTACCTCTAAAGCTGACATAGCACAAGGACTCTGTGCCAGATCTTCTACAATCGAGTAGTTCTGGGCAGCCCTCGCGTTCGGATTAATCGTTGACCGCTTAGAAGATGCTTTCGGCATTCGAGGCATAGACTCAACAGTTGGCTTCGTGATGTGAAGCGGCTCAGTAGCATTAGGAACTTCCTTATCTTTCGAAGATTCCTCTCCGCCATAATCACGGGATCTCGTAGCGACATCCACGTGAGCACTCATCATAAAGATATTCGATGGAATTTCCCCTTCCTGGGCACCTCTAGAGGAAGCCCCAGGATTTTGGTTCGCGCCAGCAATTAATTGCTGCCCTTGGGGAAAAGGGTTTGTTAGCACAGCCTGGGAACTAGAAGAACCCTGCTGAGATAACAGGCGCTGAGCATCCTGAATTTTAGGGCAAAGGTGTGTGAGATGGTCTCCAGTACAAAGCTTGCATGGAAACTTCACTTTCTTTTTATCCTTTTGACCCTCACCAACACGCTCGTTGGTTTTATTTGCATTGCCCTTCCCATTCTTGCCCTTCTTCTTGTTATTTCGTCCCTTCTTCTTCCCATCGGATTGTTGATTTCCTTTGGGCTCAGAAGATTGGACAGCATTTATGGACAAAGACTGGGAAGGTGATGACTCTGCAGGCACAGCCTGACTAGAAGGAGCAGATTGTAAAGACAACTGCTGCAATTGAGAAAGCAGGCTGGCTGCACTACTATTGACCGATCCGACAAGCCCGTCACCATGCGGACCAGGTTTGGGTTTCGATAAATCCAATTTGGAGCGAGGAGCATTGGGAAAATACTTATAAAGTACCCCAGACTGAGAATAGATCAGTTCTAACTGCTGGGCCCTAAAAATGGCCTGCTCCTCGGAAAATACCCCAGATAGGGATACATCCTTTGAAATGTCTGACTGTAGTGATTTCAAAAACCACTTGAGAAGGAACTCACCTGGAATATGGGCTTTGATAAGCCTCTTCCTTCTCCTCCATTCCTGAATGTGATCATAAATGTGAGTTGCCTCATCCTGCTTAAAATTAGCCAGGAGTTCGGTCCCAGCCTCATATTTGACAGGAAACTGAAAATGGTTAAGAAATGTGACAGCCAGTTCTCCAAATGTGGCGAAACTGCCCCCAGTGAGCTCTATATACCATTTGGCAGCATTCCCAGTTAGGGTGCGTTGAAATAATCTCAACCTAATCGAATCATCGATCTGGGAGTTCGATGAGCACCATAAGTGGAAAGTGGTGATGTGGTCCGCCGGATCTTCTCCATTCTTACCTTCAAACTTTGGAATGTCTGAAGGAAGTTTGGTTGGGACCGGAGGCCACCCCGGACTATAACGAATCGGGTCATTAGTTAACTTCGACAAGTCTGGCAAGTTTAACGTTGCCAGAAATGGTAATCGAGGTGGAGCCTGAGAATTCCATCCTTGATGGGATGGATTTCCAACATTCTGAAAAGAATAGCCTGGATTTGATGAGGCACCAGGCTGCCAGAAAGGACCCGTAGAAAACGGAGAAGAACCTCCTCCCCACGCCGAGTTACCCAAACCCAGACTAGTTCCCCCCGCTGAAGTATTGACTGAAGAGGAAAGCCCCTGGTAGGGGTTCCATGCATTAGACAGAGGAGAAAAAGACTGATAAGCACTCGATGAAGGGAAATAAGCATTCCCTTGATGACCCGCGAAGAACTGATTCCCTGCCCCAGCCGTTGTAAACACAGGATTCCATCCTGTAAAAGTAGTCGAACTTTGCCCCCCAGACCAAGGGTTGAAACTCTGGGTCTGGGACGTAAAAGGAAACGACCCTAAAGAAGGATTGGAACTGGGAATATGCCCAGTCCCAAAGGGGAAACCCTGAAACGAAGCTGATCCAATAGCCATGTTAGACATGGGCGTAGATCCAGCTGCACCGACGGAAAAGGAAAAAGAGGGATTTCCACTAATGGACATCCCTGAACAGAAGGGACCAGAATGAGAAGCATATGCTTGGGTGAACCCAGAGCCAAACATAGCAGTGCTAGAAGCAATCGAAGATGAAGCAATAGTGCCCCCTGCCTCGATAGAAGTAGGGGTCTGAATGCCTGCAGCACTCACGGTAGAAGCCGTGTTCCCAGTCGTGGTCATCGGAAGATAAGAATGATATGGAAGATCCGGCGGTCTCTCAGACTCCGGTCCGATGTACTGAATAACAAACGGATGATCAGGAGGAAGAGGAGATGGACCTGTAGCAGGAGGCTCAGGTATATCTTCTATCTGAAAATCTTCTTCCTGAGGAAACAACACTCGCGAGGTGAGCGGAACGCTCCTCTCGGAACCGACACCGGAATCAGCTACGAAACCTTCAGACCTTGGTGGAGGATCTCTCTCCACAACGTCAGACTCCATAGGGTGGTAACCACCTGCTAAATCGCTCCTATGCCTTCTCGAAGAAGGCTCTGCACTCTCGGGAGATAACCCCCGGATTCTCCTCGAACGTCGAGGCGCTTGATCAGCCACTTTTATAGATTTATTATATTAGACTGAAAAAAGTGAAAAGCTAGGCAAGCTAGGAGCAAAGAGCACCCACTAAAATAAAAAATCCCTGAGAAACAGCAAGCAAACAGCCTTCAAGTATTTCCGCTCCGGGTGATGAGGACCGGACACCAAAATACAGGAAAGCGAAGTATAGGGCCTTCCGAAAGCAGTCTGGGATGATTAGGGCCCAGAACAACTAGCGAAGGTATCAGAAACAGTTACACCAACCTCCTAACGACAGCCTTTGCCGGCTCAAGCACCCAAGCTTCGCAAGGGCACCCCCAGAAGTACTGCTGAAAGTGATGCGACGTCTGCCTCAGGTACCACGGGTATTCCCCCCCGCAGTCACCTGTGTGGAACCTAGGAACGGCAACTATGGACACCAATCCGTATCAGAAGCTGGGCGGAACGGTCTTGAGGTCAGATTCAGCTAATCAGAGGGGGGGTATCCCTCTTCTCAACCTTCACTTCCCCTCGCGCTTGACTCTCGAATGAGAGCTTTCCCAGTCCACCTCACGGAGTTGGATTTCGCTCAATTAATCAACTTCTATGTTTGTTTGAGCGGCCTTGGAGAGTTAACTCTCCACTCACCTATTCCAAGGCCCTACAAGCTAGCTAGTTGGTGATTGACACTTAGTAAAACTTGCTAGTTGATTTTAGATTAAATCGCTTATTTTAAGGGCTGTTATATTAAGTCACAAGGATATGGATATGAAACCAATGGTGTTTTGACGCAAAAGAAATTAATAAAAACTTAACTACATGCACATGCAGTTCTTTGTCTTTCGATGAAAAGTAATCTCTATACATGTTCTACGAGACTAAAAATTGTATTTTTCTTTTCGAATTGCAAACTCACACTCACAAAAACTAAGAAGCTAACTAAATGATTCAATGCACCTAATGCAAATCACTACAAGCATGTAAATCCTAAGATGCAAAAGTCTCTTGAAACAAGGTGAAATTTCCCAAAAAGCTCCTTCAGTTTTAACTCATCTTTTGTTGTCCAGAAAGCCAATTCTTGAAAACAAGAACTCTTAATATAAGACACCAAAAACACTTAACAACAAGAAGAAGAAATCAAATGACAACTCCTCCTCAAAACCAAGCCGAAAACTAGAAGCAAGAAACTTCACAAAAGCTCCAAAAGATATGGCAAAACGAAAATGAAAATGCAACAACAAAAACAAAAACAAGACCAAATGTTTTTTTTGGGCTTTTTAGTTTTATAAAACAAGAGCTCAAAAAGACCAAGCACAAACTATCAAAAATCCAAACCAAAACGAGACCGAATTTCAAGCACAAACTTCAACTATGCTCCCAAACCTTACAAAACTAACTCGTAGCAAGACCAATAAGAGCAACGGAAGACCAAAAACTCAGCCAATCAGCCTAGACAAATAGTGCAAACTCGCTGCAACAAAAGACTCCAAAGAAGCAAGAAAAGTTCTTCGAAAATTGCAACAAAACCCTAGCCTATGGAACTCAAGAAAACCAATCGAAAACAAAGAAAAAATCGCAATGCAAATCACAACACAAAGATAGGAGCGAGTCAGTGAGCAGAAGCTCTCTATTCTAATAAAGAAGAACAGCCAAGAATGCTCAGAAAGCGATCTTGGAACTCAATCCAGAAGTGCCAGCACCAAAAACAACACTTTTGCCAAAAGACTAGTTTCCACTCAAACGAAAGAGAGAAAAGACATGAAACCACTTCCTTCACACTCCAGTAAGTACAGAGACTCTGCAGACACAGGCCTCCACAGCCAGAAAGGACCAAAAACTCCAGAATCCTAAAAATTCAAAATCTCCTAGGTATATGCGGCTTCACAGCTGTGCAACCAGCGTGTATACGCGTCTGTTCTAAGGGAAACTCGCGTATACGCGGTTTCCTTCAGACAAACTCGCGTGTATATGCGACTGTGTGCAAAAGAAGAAGCGTATGCAAAGGTAAATATTGAAAAAAAAACAAAAGAACAAGCCTGGAAAAGATACCAAGACTTCAGACTGACTGCAAGAAAACAAACTGGACTGCAAAAGACAGAAAAGACTGTTGGCAACCTACCAAACAGCTGAAACAACCCAACAGGAGAATCACAAGAATGTGATCCCCAGTGGAGTCGCCAGTTCTGTTTCAGGGAATTAACACCCTAGAGGTTGGTTGGGATACAACCTCTACAGAGCAGGGGCGTACTACTTAACATAGACTCACACAATCATGCACGTTCAGAAAAACTAGATAGAGCAGAATGAGAGATTTACCCGTTGGTCCTACGTTTGAAGTAGATCGACGTGGGGTCCAAACCCCCTGCAACCGTCCTTCCTCCTTAACCTGAAATACAAGAAGAAACCAGCACAAAGGACAAGTTGTACAGCATATATCTACTCTAAATGTCAGTGAGATTCATATAAAACATTAAATAAATCATAATGAATGCTTGTATAACAAATATTCTCATACATAAAAGCATACACTAACACGTTTATTTCGGGAATAGCATGATACTTCTATATTATAAATAGTACGTACAAAAGTAATCAAGTGGAGAGATCACCTGATCCTTCCAAGGCCTTCGCAGACCGTCGTCCGGATCCGTCCAGCCCTTGCCCCGCTAAGACTCCTTCCAAACTGGTGCATACGAGATAACATATAAAGGGATGTGTATCTCAAGGAAACAAGGGTTTCCTACAATGAACTGGGAAAGTGCAAGAGGCACGGGGAATCAGACTTGGATAGGGAATACCAACAGAGTATAATATCAATAATTCTCTCTCCCCCTTAGGCCATACACATGAGGGCTTTTTATAGTCCCTCCAAGTAGTTTCAGCAGTTGGAAACAGTTGGCCACGGGCTGGGGTGGTTGAACTACCTGAGTAACCATCGACCCAGTGCTATTACATTAACAAATCTGTTTGATAGTAATACTTGTTGCTCACAGATTAAGATTGCTCACATATTAAGTTGACCATGAAATGAAGGTGTAAATAAGATTTAAAAGAAAATTTTTAAAAGTCCATGTATGTGTTAAACTGATTCACCCCCCCCCCCCTCTCAGTTTAACTAAGGGTTCAACATTATGGAGTAGTTTTACCTCGAAAATAAGGTTTGGATCCATTGCAGGTCTTAGTCGCAGGAGCAGATGGATCCTTGGGTCTATTTTGGAGTATCCTTGTGGGCAGAGTTCCCTATGGTAGCCACTTCCAGGGACAGAAGGTCGAGAATATTTGAGAATTGTATTAGGGTAAGTTTTAATGGTTGTGTGTTGTAGGAAAATGGAGATTGTAAATGAGAATAGTGCACTTCTAAGGTGGTCGCAGAACAGAGAAATATTTAGTGAAAAGAAAGGAGCTCGGTTTGGTTGCTTGATAGTTGTTTGAAGGCGTTGTGTAATCTGTTGAGAGGTCGCATTGGAAGAAGCATTGTTCCGAGCTAGTTGTGGCATGGGAATTTTTCCAAGAAGGTGAAAAACCTATGGAAACCTTTCCACAGTCCTGTAGGGGTTGTTTAGAGGGATAAACGAGCCTAAAAAGGGTGCGGGAGAAGTCATCTAGGAGACCGAGTTACCAGACTTGGAAAAGAGAGGAGGCTGCAACATTTTGTGGTATTTTTGGTAATAGATGGTGGGTTTTTGTGGGCTACAGAAGTGCCCTAAATAGTGACTAGACTTCAGTCCATGAGTAGAAGCATAAATGTATGTCACTTCTCCTTATTTCTCTTGTGTTGGATCAAGTGTTGACCAATTCAGATGATATATCTTGAAGCCTTTAGTATTCAAATGAGGAGGGGCAGACTTGGATGTCATATTCCCTAACTAGTGACAGTTCTACAGTGGTTGATTTTTCGCGTATTGGACACTTGTTGGATGTGTTATCACTCCAATAATTCTCTAGATTTGTTATTATTTTTGTGTTTTAAAGAATATTAGAGGTAACCACAAACCTACTTTTAAACCTTAGGATCTAGCCTTCCTAATGCTCAGAGAGGGCTCTCTCTATATGATTTAACTTTGTTGATTGTATTTGATTTTAGGCTATTTATGTAGGATTACTTGGGGTTTTGATTTGGATTTGGATTTGGTTTGGTGGTGAAATTACTTACTCAGATGGATAGATGTAGGTCTGTATTCCATTGGGGTAATGGATTCAATGTATCAAGCAGTCATATCAGGATCAAGGTCTAAAGGGAAATGTTTATAGGGCAAGATAGTTGAGTTAATTCAGATCTTCAAGGTTGATGGTGAAAATGGTTTCAATCGGGGTAAGAGAGCAATTAAGGGTTCTCAAATCCGGATAACGAGTGAAAAGAGAGAGGTCAATTGAAATAAGGGAGAAATTAAGAATTATTTTATCTGGATATCATAAGAAAAACATATAAATGATAAACAGTTCAAAACAGAGTGCTTTTAACATATTCTGAAATAATATTCCTGATTTATCATTTAGATTTAAGCAAACATATGAGCATGTGAAACACATAAGAAATTGACAGAGGAAAAGTGAAAATACTTCACTAAAGTGGCCCAACACATGAATCATGTAATATGATGCTTTATTTCTTTAATCCAGTCTATTGACTTGAAATTGGTACAATCACCCTTTGGTTCAGAATAGTACAACTATAGAAATATTCAGCAATTCATTCACCCTCAATACTTCCAAATGAGAAGTATTTATACAAAAAATCTCACAAAATATCCTAAAAACAAACTTAGGAATTATTCATGGAAAAAGAAATATCTTCATGCAAGAATATAGTGACAACTTTCTAACTAATGCTAGTTGTCCCTATTTTTACTGAAATTTTTGTTTACTGTCTTCACTTGTTGATATTTTGTTGTTGATTTGTCTCTTGATTGTTGCTTAACGAACGCTGTGGTTGAGTGTATTTCACGCTGGCAGCTTTATCTCTATTTTGACTTTGAATTTAACCTTTCAACTGATACACTTTAAATTGTAACTGATACTCTTTCACTGTTTCTTTTTCACTGTAAACTACGACTGCTGTGTTTTATCTTTACTACTCTATTTTACTGCAAAAATTTTTCACAGTAAATCAGTCATTTTTTCTCAGAATTCTGCCTCTGGAAATTTTATCTTCATCATCCTTCTGAATATCTCATCAACTTCAGTATACTTTGAGAATGTAGGCTTATTGATAAATATGTGTTTTACCTCATCTTGTAAGTAGAACAAATTCTCAAAATTCTTGTAAAGTACCTTCCCTTTTGGAATTCCTTGTGAGGTACGCAGATTAGTCTGATATTTGGCAACTTCTCTCATTTTCTTATCATATTCATCCTGCTTCATAAATTTATCATGTATAACCACAGGATTGAGAAGGCCTTTCTGCCTTAGGACATCAAATTTCATCATAAACCTTGTGATGAAATCTCCATATTCTAGCATTTCTCTTCTACCAATATCATCAAATTATTCTTAGAAATTACCTTCCTAACTTCTAGGATGGTTTATGTTCTATCATTAATTCCAATTTCTTCAAGTTCTTGTCTATTTTTGGAATTAAGAAATTTGATGATTTCAAGAGCTTCTTTAAGTTTCTTACCAAGCTCTTCTTTGATTTTCTGAATAGCTTCTCTTGTTGATTTGACTAAGTCTTTCTATTCATATATAACCTAGATTGATGGCCAAATATCATTGGTTGCTTCAATGATATTGGCCCATAGTTGTTGTCTTACTTGTGCCATGGGTTATTTTAATGTTATACCTTTTTCTCACTTCTTCAATCTCTCATTCAACCTGTTTGCCCTTTGTTCTTCATTCTTATGCATTATTTTAGCAAGTTTCTTTCCATCTTCAAGAATTTTAAATTGTTCTTTAAGTCCGTTAATCTCATTGGTCTGAATAGACATGTCTTGCATAACTTTTACTAATTTGTTTGCCTCATCTATATGTTGTGCTATTGTTGTTGAAGACTCTATTGCAGAAGTTGTTAATGAAGAGACTGGAAGTGTTGTAGCCATTGGAACTATAGGAGCTAATGATTCTGCCAATGTGGAAGGTACAACTATGGTGACTATAGGAATAACTGTGACTGGAACTTCTACTTCTCTATCATTTTTCTCTTGGACCAACTTGTCCATTTCATTCTCCATTTCTTTTATCTAGGCAGTCAACTGTAGAATGAGACTCATCATCTCATCTTTATGATTTGTATCCTATAGTACTTCCTTTTCTTGAGGGTGTTCTGTAGGAGGCAGCTTGATTTTATTCTTTAATGCAGCAATGTCTACATTTTTCTTTTTGATCAGTTCATCTACAACTGTTACATTACTAGGATCAAATCCTACTTCAATTACTAAATCTTCCAAAGATTTAATTCTATTGTCTTTTGTCTGTGAGGATGCTTTTTCTAATCTGGGTTGATCTCTGATGTTTGCAAGAGTTTTTTGAAGCTTATGCACACTCATTGCCTTGTTTTTCATGGTTGAGTAAAGCATTTCACCAACCTTTTTGTGAAATTCAATCTGATCAATGGGATGAAGGCCATCTGCTTGAACTTCATATGATGATTTTTTGTAATATGCTGGTGTTTTAGAATTCTTTACTTTAGGCTGCAGGAAATTCATCTGCATTTTCCTAGTCTTATAGTCAAAAGAAGAAAACAATCTGCTTTGGTCACTGGGTGACTGCTTCCAATACTGATTCTATGTATCAGTCTTCAATGCTTCATTTTTCATCTTTATTTCTCTGTATTTCTGCATGATATCTATCTCCTTCTCTGCTGGTTTGCTAGAAAAGGACATGTCAACACTGTGTTGCTTCTGAATAAGCTGAGTGTGTGAACTGGAAGGTTGTTGTTCTTCTTCAATCATTGTAGGAGGTGCATTTCCCTTTGTTGATGTATCTGCATCAATCACTTCTATGGTTTCTACTCCATTAGCAAGATTTAACTTAGGTTTCTTCCTTTACATCAATTTAAATTTAGTTTCAGTAGTTGTCTCTGAAGTGTATGATCATTCCTCTCTGTTTCTCCTTGCATTCATGTCTTCTTGGGTTGGAGTTTGCAAAGTTTGACTAGTACCACCTTGCTTCTCTGCCTCTACCAAGGTGTTCTCCAACCGTTCAGATTGATTGGAGAGTTTCTCTATGTCTGGTTTCTCTTCATGTACATAGGGAGTGAGTTTGCATTTAACTATCAGTTTACTTATCACTCCAAGAGGATCATAATACCACAGAAAAATGTGACTGAACTTGAATTCCTACAAATGTTTTTCAACCTCTAGACCTACATCTCTATTGTTACAAATAAAAGGGCCAACCTGATTTTTCAATTTGAAATGTGTGTTCTTATTTGCTGCCAAGAAATTAATTGCATCTGAATTAAGAAACTGCCTTATGTACTCAAGGGAAAATAACCTCATAGGGAGGTATTTGGGCAGTTTATATGGAACAAGACTTTATCCATATACTCTTATATCAGTATGGTTTTGGTACAAGTACCAATCACCTGTCCTATTATGTTTTGACAACTATAGGACCTTCTTAATCTCTTCACTAATTTTGGGTTGCCTGTTGTTGTTCAGCAAATTGACCATAGGATGAATGAAGGAATATATAAACTATGTTTAGGTTGAATGTGATGAATCTTTTCTGATAAGAGGAGTCCAAAAATGACTGAATGTGGGTTTCCTTCAACATCAAGCTTTTGAAGCTTTATAGAAAATTTCTCAGGTTGAAATTATAAAAACATATGGAATAAGAGTGAGGAATACTTGAAAACACCTTCAGAAGGAATTTTGACCAAATGTTCGTGAATATTGTCAGCAAGGTATTCATAAAAATTAAAAATGGTAGCAGGAGGTTGACCAGGTGTGAAAGTAGATAAAAAAACCTAGTACTAGAACATCAACATGCTCATCTGTGAAATATCCAAGAATAAAAGACAGCATGGAGATGATATGTCTTGTCCTTTTAGAAAATTTTGCAGAAGGGTATGGAGGATTTATCCTGGGAATTTATACAGAAGAAGGCATGAAAGTCTGGAATATCTCGAACCTCGTGGGGAAGTCCAGATTCAGGTATAATTGTGTGAGAGCCTCAATGGACAAAGGAACTTCATCTAGTCTGGATTGGATCTGAAGCATTTGATTGATTGACTCAATAGTAATGGTAAACAAGATTTCTCTTTCAAAGTTTATTATGGCTCTCTGATCAGGGAAATAGTAGGATTAACACAGTCTGATCACTTATGGGCATTGGAAAGTCTGTGGGACAACATATTTTGTCAAATTAGACTCCCAAATAAAAACTTCATCAGCCTGATCTATGTATTTTTCATGGCTCCAACAGTGGAGCTCAAGAAGGTTAAATTTTGTGGCTGTGTCATTAATCTTGAAATTTTTATCAGCCAAGGGAGTGTGTTCTACATCTACAACAGGAGGTTGTAGAGGATTGACTGATACTACTACTTTGGAAGCCATTGTTCTATTAATTTTAATCAATTTGATTAATCTTTCGACTTAGAAAAACTGATTTAGGCCTATAGGAGCACCTCTAACAGATATTTTCAATTTGTAGACAGATTTAAGAATAAAACAAGGGTTTTATCTATGGTTTGCAGAGGTTTATTTGATCAAATTGTAGTCTATGTGCTTAAAACAGTTTTTAGGACCTCAGAATTCTACAAAAGGAAATTTAGGGTCTGTAGAAAAGGATTTGGAAGATAATAGGGCTTTCTTTTAGGTCTGCAGAGGCTTAAACTTCTTCAATTAATTAAACCATAATCTCTATGACCAAACAACAATCTCAGTATCTCAGAATTCTGTAAAAATAGGTCCAGGGTTTGTAGAAAGAGCCTTTAGGAAGTAACAGGGCTTTCTTTAGGTTTTCAAAAGGCTCTTAAGCGATTCAATTGGTTGAATTACTTCTTTAAATCAAGAAAACGGGTATTTCCTTTCAAGAATACCTGGGAAAAATGCAGATTTGATTTGCAAGAGGATTCTGGGGTTGCAGAAGGATTCTATGAGGCTTCAGAGGTATTTATAGTGCTTTTGAATGTCTTTTGTACTGTTGTAGCAGCGAACTGGTTGGATTTTGTTTCAATTTGGCTTAAAAATGGACTCGACAGCAGTCTTTTCGGTCTAAATAGCTCTTTCTGCGCGAAAACGGTAACTGAAAGTGGTTAAAGGTCTAACAAAGGGCGGCTATATACATTTTCAACCAACAATGTTTACATTGAATGTGCGAGTGTATTTGAATTGGCAGGGTGGTTTGCGAGCTGGGGGAGAAACCGCTCAGTGGTTTTCACAAGCGCCAAAGGTGGTTAGTGGTAATAGTCTTGAGGATCCGATCAAATAGGAAAGCGCCACGTAGCAGGGAGGGAAACTTTGAAAACCGTGAATATCGCATGGTTGAGGTTATGCTAATAGTTGTGCTATCGGATGTGCGACGAGGTTTGATAGCCGTTAGATCTGGCGAGTGATGATCTGACAGATAGAAAAATGCGATGGAGTCGCAAGATTAGATCGGCGTGGGGCCCGAGGTTTATGATATGTGATTGATTATATATATTAAAACCATGGTTTAATATATATATTCGGGATTTTGATGTGATTTGTTATACATGTGATATGGTTAGGTTTTACGATATAACCAATGGGGTTTAGGTAAGTGGGACACGACATATCACCCTTTTAAAGAGATACTTAGGATAAAGGTATTTTTGGGTTTTTAATGTATTTTTGAGTGAAATTGGAATTAATAAAGGATTTTTACTTTTCCAAAGGATAAATGTGCATTTTAACTTTAGGAAAAGGGGTTTTGTAAGGAAAAATGAGTGATAATGGGAAAAAAAGGGAAAAATGAAGAGGGGGGGTAGTTTTACAAGGGGAATGATTTTGTAAGGAAGTTAGTAAATGAAATCACCAATTTTCTGCTACCCATGATTGTAAAAACTGCTTCTACCTACCCATATGCTACCCTAACATTTTTTCTTCATTTACATGGGTGCATTTGAGCTTGCAGACCCTTATTCATTTTTCTTTTAAACAACAACCTAACTAATTTTATCCTTATTTCTTCCAAGGGATCAGATTAAACTGTTGAGGTCCTTATTATTCTCTACCTAACTATTGATCTGCCAAGATTAAACTGTTTGGCTAGATATTTATTCTCTATCTAACAACATGAAATTTAAACCAAGAAAGGTCAAGATTAAGTTGTTTAACTTTCATGGATTGTGGCATTTTTAACAAGCTGCACACAATATTTATTTTGCAGTAAAAGTAAATATTAGTGGCATTTGAATTTGCATCACTTTCATGTTTTATTTTATCTCTTTTTTTTTTTTGGTTCATTTTCATATTCTTTTTTATCTTTTTTCTTTCAAGTCCTTTGATTTTTCTTTTAGAAATTTTACCCTCTTTACATTTTTTATTTTTCTAATATGGGAAAACAATTTGTAGAAATCAAAGTATGTACATATTATAAGACTACTCAGAGTAAATTCAAAATTATGAATCCTATTATTATAGGACCCTAACAGTGGCTCTACATGGGGATGGCATTTCCTATTGAAATTTCAAGAACTTTGAGACTAGTAGCCTTTGAATTTTGATTGTGATGGCCTTGAAACTGTTTTCTGAGCTCTGCATTATTCATACTTATGATATTTTTTCTTTCAAAGCTTAGGGCCTTCTCCCCAGGCTTCAAATTTTCTAGAAAAACATCCAATCCAATCTAAAATCTACAATGTTAGGTACAATGAGCAAAGTAAACAAAGTGAACTACTGTTATTCTGGGGAATAGTAATGCTTCAGCATTCTACCATTGATAGGTCCACCTACCAGATCTGATCCATCCAACTCCTTCAAAAATAATGCATTGTTACCTCTGTAATCATAAATGACATAAGGGCCTTTCCATAAGAAATCAAATTTCCCATGTTTAACTTTCTCTTCTCTCCTAGAATCCCACTTAAGAACTTTGTCACCTATATAAAAATAATCTTCCTTAGTCTTCTTGTAAAATATCTTTTTAATCTTTTCTTGAACAACTTGAGACTTGAGATAGACATATTCCCTTCTTTGCTGCAAGTGTATGGTTTGATCTATCCTTCTTTGGATATCATTGGTTTCTACCTGCAGTTCTTGTATTATTTTCATTACTGGTACTCCTAAAGAAGATGGAAAAAAATCATCCAACCCATAAACCAGTTGATAAGGGGATGTACCAATGGACTTCTTTGTGTTAAGTCTATCTTCCCATAAGGAATTCACTAACCTTTTGTTCCAGGTTTTCTTATTGTCTTCTAGTAGTTTCTTGATGATATTCACAAGGCTTTTATTGGAGGATTCAGCAAGACCATTACCTTGAGGGTAATAAGTAGTGGAATGGACAAGGGTAATGTGGTATTTATTACATAAGTCAATCATCTTTTTGGACTTGAAAGAAGCTTCATTATCAGTAACGAGCTTCTAGGGGCATCCAAATCTAAATAGTATATTATTTTCTAAGAATGAGATTATGGCAGTATCATTGGCTTTCCTGGAAGGAATGGCTTCTATACACTTAGTAAAATAGTCTGTGGTTGCCAAAATCCATTTGTGTTGGGCTAATGAGGGAGGGTGGATTTCACCAATGAAGTCTTAGCCCCATTGCTGAAATGGAATTTCTGTGGAGATGGGTTTAAGGGGTAAAGGTAGCAACTTTTTCTTCCCTTCAAATATTTGGCATTTGTGACAGGAGGTCACATACTTTTTCACATATGAAAATAGTGTAGGCCAGTAAAAACCATCTCTCAATATTTTATCTGCAGTTGACTTCCAGTAAAGGTGTCCTCCATAGTCACCTGCATGAAACTCTTCCATAACTTTATCAGCTTCATCTTTAAGCAAAAAAATTCAGCAAAATGCCACCATGATATTTCCAAAAATGTACATTGTCTATGATACAAAATTTCATTGCCTTTAACTTTAAAAATCTAGCTTTATTTCTTGACAATTCAGGAGGAGCTTATAAATTTAGTAATACAAATATGATATCCGCATACCATGGTGAATCTGAAAAGGCTTCACTGATCTGTGGAGTCGCCATCTCTTCTCGATCATCTAATTGGGAAATAAAATTTATATCTAAAGCATGACAAATTGATTCAGCTATGAGTTTGGCTAAACCTTGACCTTTAATGAGTTTGGTGGTTTAAATTTCTATGTCATATTCCAAATTGGTGGCAATCCATTTGCCTCTTTTATCATCAGGCCCATTCTGAGTTAGAATTTCCTTCACAACTAGAGCAGAAGTGTCCTCAGACACACAACTTTATTGATCAAGCAAAAAGATTACAGGGCAAATTACAGGAGTTTACACACGTAAACTCATTCTCACATTCTCTCATTACACATTACATTCAAAATAGGAAACTAACCTATTTATAAGCTCTATGCTCTAACTTAATCTAATTATGGATCACTTGGAAAATAAACAAGTGTCCATTTACAATAAATGATTCTAACCACTCTACTAAATGGGTTTTACCCTAACTTAGAGCCTAGGAAACGACTTTTCTAGAGTCCTAATTTTTAATAACAAATTTCTATTTCTAAGTATCTCACAACTTTATTAAATATTCTAGAATAATAATTATTAATTTAATATCTTAAATTAATAATTATTTTACTCAAATACTATAACCTATGATAAAAATTATTTTTGGATCATCTAACATTCCCCCCTATGATCCAAAGATACATTACAACAAATACCAAGTTCATCCTTGAACTTAGTAAACTTTATTCTACCAAGAGGTTTTGTGAAAATGTCGGAGGTCTGATCTTCTGAAGGGAAAAACACTGACTTGATGACGTCCTTTGCAATGAGAGATCTGATATGATGATACTTGGTGTCCACATGCTTTATCTTTGAATGGAAAACTGGATTCTTGGCAAGCTTTATTGCTCATTTATTTTCGATGAATAATGAAGTAGCTTCTGCTGGAGGAATCCCCAAGTCCTGTAAAACTCGATGTAACCAAACAATCTCACATGCTGCTTCCCATGCTGAAATATACTCTGCTTCTGCTGAAGAAGTGGCCACTGTACTTTGCTTCTTGCAACTCCAAGAAACTGTAGCTGACCCCATGTTCATTAAGTAACCTGAGGTTGATGTCCTGTCATCAATACTGCCCGCAAATTCAGCATCTGAAAATCCACCAAGTACAAAATTTTTAGTCTTTTTGTAAAGAAGACAAAAATCTTTTGTTCCTTGGATATATCGAAGAACTCTTTTGGCTGCATTCCAGTGGCTGTCTAATGGTTCCTGCATAAAACGTGAAAGAACACTGACTGCATTAGATAGATCAGGACGAGTGGTTGTCAAATAAATCAAGCTTCCAATCAACTGTCTGTAAGTCATGCTGTCCACTCTTTCCCCCCCTTCAAATTTTGAAATTTTTAAGTTTTGTTCCATAGGGGTAAGGACAGGCTTACAATCCTGCATTCCAAATTGCTGAAGAATTTCTGCTGCATATTTTCTCTGGGAAATGAAGATCTGATGTGGATGTTGGCTTACTTCAACTCCAAGATAGTAGTGAAGTAGTCCCAAATCTGTCATCTTGAAACCTGCATGCAACTCCTTTTTCACATGTTCAATGTGATCATCATTGTTTCCTGTAATGATCAAATCATCAACATACATAATGAGAATGACCAGATATTTTCCCTGTTGGCGCACATACAAAGTATCATCAGATTCACTGCGATGAAAACCAACTTTGCGAAGGTATTCATCCATTTTGGCATACCAGGCGCGGGGAGCTTGTTTTAATCCACATAAAGCCTTGATTAATTTGCAGACTTTATGTTCTTTCCCTTTAACTTCAAACCCTAGTGGTTGTGTCATGTATACATCTTCCTGTAAGTCCCCATTGAGAAAAGCGCTTTTGACATCCATTTGATGAACTTTCCACCCTTTCTGAGCTGCTAAGGTAAGTGTGAGGCGGATGGTGTTCCATTTGGCTGTGGGAGCAAAGGTCTCCTCATAATCAATTCCTTCCTGCTGCGCAAATCCGTTGGAAACAAGGCGTGCTTTATACTTTTCAATATCACCATTTTGTTTGTACTTAATTCGATAAACCCATTTGCATCCAATAGGTTTAACATGTTGAGGACAATCAACAAGTTGCCAAGTGTTGTTGTCTTGAACTGCCTGATATTCATCAACCATTGCTTGTTGCCATGCTTTATGTTTTACTGCCTCTTGAAAAGAAGAAGGTTCAGTAAAATCATTTGCTATCAAAACAAAATTGCCTTCATTTCGTTTTGATCCCCTTGTTCCTGTTTTTTTTTGTTCATTAGGCCTTACATCTTTCAAGAGTTGAACTGCCCATTTTGGAAGTTGTTGCTCACTTGTTTGAGGTTCTGAGAAGTCTCCGTCATTGTAGAGGGGATTAATGTAAACTGATGTTGGTCGTTTAGGTGGCGAATCTGGAGAATCACTTTCAGAAGAACTGCTGCTGGTTGGAGACGCTGATGAACTGCTAGAAGACCCAGATGTTTTTGGTGAAGTAGATGGACTGGATGACTCATCTTCAGAGGAAGGAAAATCAAGTTCATACCAATTTGGTGAAGTTGGTTGACTTTGCATATTTCATTTCCTTTTACTGCCCTTAGTTTCTAACTTGTGAAGAAGACTTTCGATTTCTTCAGCACTTTTACTCTCTGTTTCATCAAAAATGACATCCCTGCTCACAATAAATTTTCCATTTGTCAAAAGACGATACCCTTTCTTTTCATCTGAATAGCCAATCATGGTGCATTTTAAACTTCTTGAATCAAGCTTAGTTCTCTTTTCTTTGGGAACTAAGGCATAACAGATGGATCCAAAAACTCGAAGATGTTTGACTTTAGGTTTGAAACCAAACCAAGCTTCATAAGGGGTGATTCCTTCTAACGAAGCAGTTGGAGATATGTTTCTGAGATAGACAGTTGTATGGATTGCTTCTGCCCAATATGTTGGACTTAACCCTTTGAAAGTTAGCATGGATCTCGCCATGTCTAACAATGTGCGATTCATCCTTTCTACGACTCCATTTTGCTGTGGAGTGTAAACATTTGTAAGATGTCTTCTGATGCCATTTTCACTGCAATAAGTTTTGAATTCATTTGAGTTGAATTCTTCCCCATTATCTGTCCTGAGAGTACCTATCTTTTCTTTGGCTTCATTTTCAACAAGTTGTCGAAAGATTTTAAATTTCTCAAATGCTTCTTACTTGTTTTTCAAAAATTAAACCCAAGTCATTCTACTGAAATCATCAATAAATAGCAAGAAATATTTGCAACCACCTAATGAAGGTTGTAGTGGACCACACACATCACTGTGAACTAGTTGCAACAGCCTGTTTGCATGCCATGTACTTGTTGGAAAACTTTCTCGACTCTGTTTGCCATAAATGCAAGCTTCACATTTTGCATTTTCTTTGTTGAAAGTTGGAAGTCCTTTAACCATCCCTTGTTTCTGCAATTGAGAAAGACTGTCAAAATTCAAATGTCCATATCTTACATGCCATAGTCTTATAGGTGAAATTCCTGTAGTAACTGCTCCTGCAAAATCAGAATGCCTTGGAATAATTGTTCCTTTCATCCTTAACAGTTTTCTGTCTTCATATCCTGTCATCACTGTTTGGAAGTTCTGTTTGACTGAATTAATCTTAACTAAGCCATCTTCCATAATTATTTGATGCCCTTCTTGTCGAATCATGACCAAAGACAACAAATTTTTCTTAAAGGTGGGAACATACCACACATCGGAAATCAATTTTCCTCCAATGTCAGGGAGAAAAACTTTGACTGCACCTTTTCCATAAGGCGTATGTTTTGTATCATCTGCTAGAAATATGGAGTTAAGATGGCACTCTTGAAAATTCCAAAAGAAATCTCGTCTACAGGTCATGTGCTGAGTTGCTCCTGAATCCAAAATCCAAGCATCTTCATAGTCACTCTTAACATAAGAGGAAATTTGGATTGCTGGTGAAGAAGTGAAGACATATTCTGAGTTATTATCATCTTGATTTTGATCATTTGCAAAATGTGCTGAAGGCTATTGAAACTTAGAAATTTTATTGATAGATGTGCGACAATCTGAAGCATAGTGACCAACTCTGTTACATCGCCTGCAAACAACTTGACTCAAATCAGTGCCTCTTCCTTGAGATTGTCCTCTGCCTTGAGACTATCCTCGACCTCTGCTTTGTCCTCTGTTTTGAGATTGTCCTCTTCCTAGATTTTGTCCTGTGCCTTGCTGAGATCCTCTGTATTGATTGTTGCCTCTACCTTGAGAATTGTTTCTGCCTGAATTGGAGCCTTTTTTGGAGTTGTTTCCTCTTTGTTGACTGCGACCACGACCTTGATTTTGATTAAAATTACCTTTGCCTTTGTTTTTGGAATTGTCAGCTGGGGAGTTGCTAGTACTGGCTTCTATAAGAAAAACATCTTCACCCACTTTCTTTTTCTTCCCAAAATTTTTATCATGTTGAGTCAACATTTCGCAGAGCTTATCAAACTTTAGCTTTTCTAACTTTCCAGTGAGCTGCAAAGTTTCTAAAAAATGTGTGTAGGAAGAAGGAAGCCCAACAATTAAAATTGTGACCATAAAACTATCATCAACTGCTTGAAAACTAGCATTAACAATTTCCTGCTTAATATTCTTAATTCTAGAGATGTATTCAAGAATATCTTCGTCTTCAGTCAATTTTTGATGCAACAATTTTAATTGTAGATCAACTCTTTTTGATTGAGGCTGAGTATCAAACAACTCTTTAAAAGTTCTCAAAGCAGACCATGCATCTTTAGCATTTTCGATATGGACATACATTTCATCATTGACAGAGGATTTAATGAGAGCTAATGCTTTGGCTTTTTTAACTTCCCATTTTGCTAGCGCAGCTGCATCTATATGTTTATTTGGCTTTACATCTCCATCACAAATATAATGCCATAGTTCATTATAAACAAGAGTGCTTTCGATGAGGCGTTGCCATGTTTTGTAAGATTTTGAGCCTTCAAGTTTGTCGGAATCATAAAAGAAATTAATCAACTTAGACATTGTAGTGTTAAGACTTCACACCACGAATCAAGCTCCAAAAAATCAAGATGCGCAACACAATAGCAACACACGACGCAAAAAACAAACTATCGAGGCTTGGCCTTGACCCTCGAATAGTCGTCAAAATAGGAGAAAATTGGTTGAGCTTTGCACTTGGCTCTAGTCAAGTTCTCAAATTTTTACAAAGCAACTTTCAAAATTTGACTTTTTACAATGGTGCTTTTTCACAATCAAAAAAAAATTACCCCCCCTCAAAGTAAAGTTACTTTGAGTCACACTTTTACTCCATAAGCAAATTTACAAAACACAAATCTCCTTATTTCTCCAAAAAACAACAATACCCTTATTACTCCAATTACAATGCTTAAAAAAATATTTCTACTTATTCAACTTATTCCTCCAAATAAAATATGCTTTTAATTGCAAAGCACAATTACAAATTTAAAAAAAAACCCCAATTGATGCCAATTAAAATGTTGCAGTTCAACGCCTTTCAAACGCTGGAATGAAATTAGATGCCAATTAAATCAGAAGTCGATGCTTCAGAAAGTGCAAGAAAGTGCAGACAATACCACTTCAAACGCTGGATCTCAACTCTTTGAAAAAAGCGATGTCACCATGAAAGAAACAATGTTATTTAACGCTGGATCTCAACTTCAAAACGCAGAAACCTTTAAAAAAAATGCAAAACGCTGGCAGATTCTAAATGAACGCTGGCAGATCTTTTAATAAATGCAGAAGCCACAAAAAACACTGGATTGAACGCTGCCAAAAACGTTGTTGCAATTTGCTGTTGGCTCAATTCAAAAGCTGGTTCATACCATTCAAAACTGGAGCCACATCCGTTCAAAACGCTGGTTTGTACTGTTCAACGCTGTCAAAATGCTGGATTTAACGCTGGTTCAGCGCTGCCAAATGCAGGATTTAACACTGCATCTAAACGTTGGTTCAAAACTGGTTCAAAACGTTGTTTCAATATGCAGAAAACGCTGGCAAAAACGCAGAAAACGCTGGCAAACCTTTTAATAAATGCTAAACGCTGGCAGATACGATTTGGTTGAATCGATTTTGGGCAGAACGCTGGCTATTGAACGCTGGTTATGGGTTGAATATAAAATGCTGTTTGAACGCAGGTTTAATCAAATTTGCTGCCACAAAAAAACGTTGATTGATGCAGAATCAAATGCTGGAATGCTCAACGCTTCAAAATATCTTAAATCGATTTGCAGAATCCTCTAAATCGATTTTGGTTATTGCTGGAATGAAGTTACAAAAACGCTGGCAGTTATTCCAATTTGTGCATAACGCTTCAATTGCAGATTGAAACGCTGGTTTTAGCACTGGCAAATTATATATATATTTTTAAAAAGGTTGTTTCAATATGCTGTCTAACTTAATTCAGAATCCACTTACAAGTGCAGAATCGTTGGCACACTATTTTAAATGAATTGCAGAATCGATTGTTCAAAATCGATTTATATGTAAGCTTTTACAATGTTTAGAATTGCAGAGTCGATTGTTCAAAATCGATTTTTATGTAAGCTTTTACAATGTTCAAAATCGCATAATCAATTGTTCAGAATCGATTTTTATGAAAATGCTTTTTTTTTTTTTTAAATGTGAATGCAGAATCGATGTTCAACAGTGCTTTCCCTTATTTTATTTTTTTTTACTCAAACAATTTGAAACTGAAACTTCTCATAGATTTTGCCTTGGCCTTTTTAAAAAAATGATTTTAGAATTTGCAGATCTAAAATCAAAAAAAAAAATTGCAAATTTCATACCAATCTTTTGTTGATCTCTTCAACGGAGTTGAGTTTTCCACGACTTGATAGAGCTGGAATCTCCTCCTCATTGCATCACCATGGCTTTGATACCACATGAAAGAGCAGAAGTGTCCTCAAACACACAAATTTACTGATCAAGCAAAAAGATTACAGGGCAAATTACAGGAGTTTACACATGTAAACTCATTCTCACATTCTCTCATTACACATTACATTCAAAATAGGAAACTAACCTATTTATAAGCTCTATGCTCTAACTTAATCTAATTATGGATCACTTGGAAAATAAACAAGTGTCCATTTACAATAAATGAGATTCTAACCACTCTACTAACTTCACTCCTAACTTAGAGCCTAGGAAACGACTCTTTTCTAGAGTCCTAATTTTTATTAACAAATTTCTAATTCTAAATATCTCACAAATATATTAAATATTCTAGAATAATAATTATTAATTTAATATATTAAATTAATAATTATTTTATTCAAATACTATAACCTATGATAAAAATTATTTTTGGAT
>JAXQQM020068598.1:0-74804 GCA_034641835.2 Pinus albicaulis | reverse complement strand
CTGTAGAAAATTCTGTTTCCCACCCCGGTTTTCAGTTTTCACCTTATTACTCCAAAATAATTAAATGCCCTTTCCCATATCCATACATTTAATAAACTGGAAAATAAATTTGCTGAAAACACAAATTCTGGAAATTTTTCAGAATGCTGAAAATGCAGAAATAAAATAACAGCAGTAACAAACAATCATTCAACACATCATAACTCAGTATTTTTGGTCAAGGTGACCCTGGAAAAACCCCCTACAACTCTTGGGGAAAACCAGTTCGAAAGCTCCTTCTTATTTCTGGAAAAAATGCTTTTTACAGTGATAGAAATATTCAGCAAAATAAATAATCAGCAAATAGACTTTTACAACTTATCTCTTTTTCCGTGCTTAACCACCGCCTCGGAAAACGTGCAAACAGCAAAATAGGAACAGCAATAAATGTTGTACAGATTTCTCGATTTTCGTGCCAAATAACAGCCTTAAATGCTGTTGTACGGCTACCTAGAAAAGCGTGCAAGCTGTCCAAAAATCTGTTGTACGATTTCTGCCTTGAAATGCGTGCCAAAGGTACAGCCACTTGCTGTACGGCCTCCCTCAAATCTGCTCCTCGAAATCTGTGCAAATCTGCAGTGCAAATCTGCTGTACGGCCCTGCTGTACGGCCTAGCTGTACGACCCTTCTTCCTCAAAAATCGTGCCAAAATCTGCCTTGCTGTGTGCTAAAGCTGCTGAACTGTCTTGCTGAAAATGTCTTGCTGAAATGCTGCCTTGGAATGTGTGCCAAGCTGCTGCCTCCTTCTCCTCACTGCCCAGAAATCTCCCTTGCTCTCTTTCTCTCCTTCTCTCAATCTGCTCATGAAAGAATGAATGACCTTTTCCTCCTTTTCCTCCTTTAACCTAACCCTAAGTGACTTTTGGGGAATCTCTAAATCCAATGGCTGAGATAGATTGAGATCTAGGGCTGAGATTAAATGCTCATTTAAATCTCACTTTCTATTTTTTAATTCACCCCACTTTAATAAAGACCCACTTAGTCTTTTATTTCCAAAGTCACTTTTACCTTTCTAATTTTATATTGACTTTATTAAAGTCACTTTAAAATTAGACTTGACTTTATAACTTTATAAAGTCACTTTAGTAATTTTATCACTTAAGTCACTTTTAAATTAGATTTAACTTTATAAAAATTATAAAGTTACTTTAGGAGAAAAATTAAATTCTTTTGGACACTTTTCCCTAGGCCAAAGATCAAAGCCTTAGGGAACCACCTGTCCTCCGGTACCAAATTTCAACACTCCCTCTTACCAAGGAAGGTGTTCCTCACCACTCCCATCTTGTCTCTGAAGTAGACATGCTTGCCCCGTGGTAAGGCTTTGGTAAGAATATCTGCAACCTGCTCATCAGTGGAAATATACTCAAGCTTCACAGCTCCTTTCTGAACATAGTCTCTGATGAAATGATATTTGATCCCGATATGCTTTGACTTGTCATGAAATACTAGATTCTCCGTGAGTTTAATGCAACTGTGATTATCACAATATATCACTGAAGGTCTCAACGACTGAACAAATAAGCCAAACAACATACGAACGGACCCAAACAACTAAGCTAGGCTGGTTGTATGTACTATGCTTAAAATTTGAAAAGACAATACTCTTGTTGATGCTTTCGAGTGAACCATGACCTGACTGTAGGAGCCTTCCAAACGGCCTGCAGTGCTCTTCCTGCTCAGAAGCACAACACCGCAGTAGGAATCGGTGTAACATGATACTGCTCCATCCCCCACCGCCGCGGTGGGACCACCAATCCTTTGTCCCTGCGGTATACTTAAGAATGTGTTTTGCGACCACCCAGTAGACCTTCCACAAAATACACACATAAGGCGACTCATACGTGTTGTTTTAAAGCAAAATATGCGATGCCGGTGTTGACCAAATACATCAAGGAACCAATCAGTTGTTTGTACAATGTGGGATCCACCAACTCGGAATCCGAAGCATGAAGCTTCTTCCAGTTGGTGATCATCGGTGTCGACATAGGTCTACAATCCTCCATGTGGAATCTGCCAAGGATGTCCACAATATACTTCCCCTGTCCCAGGAAGAAATGCCCCTCCTCCTGCCACACCTCCAAACCCAAAAAGTAATGCATCAAGCCGATGTCCTTCATCTCAAACTCCGCCGCAAGATCTCTCTTGCAATGCTCTATGAGTCTCTCTGCACCTGTAATGACCAAGTCATCCACATACAGCACCAGAATGAGAGGCTCCTCACCTATCACAATATAGTAAAGGTTCGGATCTGCCTCACTCTTTGTGAAACACATCTTCTGCAAGTAAGTATCTATCCTGGAGTACCAAGCTCTGGGAGCTTGCTTCAGGCCATAAAGGGCCTTCTTCAGTCTGCACACATGGGACTCCTTCCCTTGCACCTCAAAGCCCTGTGGCTGCTCAATGTACACCTCCTCCTGTATGAAGCCATTGAGAAATGCGGTCTTCACATCCATCTGGTGGATCTTCCAACCCATCTCTGCTGCTATAGATATAATGGAGCGGATCGAAGTATATCAAGCCACGGGAGCGAAGGTCTCCTCATAATCAACTCCCTCTACCTGGGAGAACCCTCTAGCCACAAACCTCGCTTTGAATTTCTCAATGTTGCCATCTGCAGCATGCTTTACCTTGTAAAGCCATCTGGAAGTAACCACGGATTTGCCCTCAGGCCTCGGCACCATCTCCCAAACATCATTCTTCATGATAGAAGAATACTCCTCCTGCATGGCCTCTCTCCAGACCTGCTGGCTAGCTGCCTCCTCATAGCTAGAAGGCTCAGAGTCAAGGATGCTGGTAGCCATTGCCATATAGCTACAAAACCTCTCAGGTGGTCTGCTCTCTCTGACCGGCCTCTTAGGCTCAGCAACAGATGTGGCATCTCTCAAGGTGTCCCGAAGCCACTTGGGCTTCCTCTTCCCTGAGTGCACTTCTCCCGCCGGAGAATAAACTCCTCCTCCTCAACATCGGGAGCTCCGAACTCCAACCGTTTGTCCGCCGTCTCCGTTCGCATCTCCGAACTGAGATGCTTTGAGGTACCGTGTGAACCGTCCATCGTTGGACTCCTCAAGAACTACTCGGTGGATTGCTCTGCGTGTCGCCCATAGCACCACCCCCTCTGACACTCGCGAGCCACCCCCACCGACTCGACCCCGACATCGCGTCATATAGATGTACCTCCCGATCCTCCCGATCCCTACCCACCGGATCCGTGGACCGACTCCAACCGTCGCCGAGGTCCTGGGCCTGATCCGTATACCTCTCCCGTGACCTCCTAAAGGCCCTGTCCTCCTCGAACTTTACATCCCCCCTGACAACAACTTTCCTCTGCGCAGGAATGTAAATCCGAAAGGCCTTGGAGGTCTCACTGTAGCCCACAAAGATACCCTTCTCTGCGGTGGGCTCTAGTTTGGTCCTCTTCTCCTTGGGTATGTAGGAGTATGTCATGCACCCAAAGATACGAAGATGACCAATATCAGGCTTCTTCCCAGAAAAAGCCTCCTCCGGAGTCATGTGCCCCAAGGCACGATGTGAACTCCTGTTCTGCAAATAAACAGCTGTGTTGCAGGCCTCTGCCCACAAAAACAATGGCAACCCCCGATCATGTAACATGGCTTTGGCAGCCCCTCCGATGGATCTGTTCTTCCTCTCCACAACCCCGTTCTGCTGGGGGTTGTAAGGAACAGTGAACTCCCTCCTAATGCCTGCCTCCGCACAATAGTCAACAAACTCTCCAAGGGTGTACTCTCCTCCATTGTCCGACCTCGGGGACTTGATCTTCCGACCTGTCTGTGTCTCCACAAGAGCTCTGAACTCCTGAAACCGCTTGAAGACCTCACTCTTGGTCTTCAAGAAATAAATCCAGGTCCTCCTGGAGTGATCATCAATGAATAACACATAGTACTCATATCCACTCAAGGAAACATGAGTCATCCGACCGCTCACATCGGAATGAATCAAATCAAGTATCCCAGTCGCTCTGCTGTCACTGCTGGGAAAAGGGGATTTGGAAAACTTGCCCATCGCACATCCTCTGTAAGTATCAAAGTGATCAGTACTGAAATCTGGCACACCCGTAGTGATCTCCCGCAAAGTCCTCAAGGCTCCATGATACATGTGCCCCATCCTGCGGTGCCAAATCTCACACAACTCAGAACTGCTAGCTCTGCTGTCGGTACTGCTGCTCAATGCCAAAAGGGACTGGAATGCAAACTTGTACACCTTTGCATGGCGTACACCTATCACTCTAGCTGAATCAGCTGGAGTGCCCCTGGGATACATCAACACCTGTCCTCCCCTGAATAGTATCTCATATCCTCTGTCCTCCAAAGCTGAGACGGATATGAGGTTCTTCCTCATCCCTGGCACATAAAGAACATCCGACACCTTCAAGGGAGGTTTGGACTCCCTCTGAAATGTCAATGTTCCCACACCGACTGCTCTAACAACTCTGTCATCACCGAGTACTACCTCTACATCAGTGCCACTCTCTGAAAGCTCTGAGAAGTACTCACGGACTCCTGTCATGTGACGTGAAGCCCCACCGTCCACATACCAGATACCCGAAGATGCTCCGCTAATCGAGGGAAATGCATGCTCCCTCTGAACCTCTATGGCAGATAATCCTGCACTAGAAGACTCACACGCAATGAACCCAAACTCCCTGTCAAAGCGATCTGCAAAGTCCTCAACCTCTGCTGAAGCTGCCATGCTCTGGTTCTTCCCCTTCTTCTTCTTCTTCTCCGGACACACAACTGCATAGTGTCCCATCTTCTCACAATTCCAACACTTCACTTTGGAATAGTCCTTTCTCGTGTGTTATCCCGTTTACCTTACCTTGCCTTTGCCCCCACCATTGTCAGGAAGCCTCGCTTCTTCTCTTTGCCTTTCTTGCATCCTCGCCAACAAAGTATACATCCCCAGTCCTCGCTCAACCCGGTCACGCTCTCTGTCGACCTTTTCCCGATCTCTCGACCGAATGCACCTATCCCAAAACCCCTCCCCCATGTGGGAAGGGCCTCACGTGCACAAACCCCATCAAAGAAAGTTCATCCATGAACCGGGGGAGGCCATTCACTATAATCTCGCACCAACCCGCAAGGTGGAATGGCCCCTCCACCGTCGCCAACTCATCTCTCACATTAGTAATCTTTGTGAGATATCTAGCCGCACTATCAGCCTTACTCATCTTAACGTTTCGCCTTCTCCTTCAGACTATTTTCCTATTTTCATTGGTACTGTAGAGGTTGGTCAATGCCGGCCCACATCTCATGAGCATTTCTCTTTCCTTCACATGAGTAATGCAATGGTTCTCTTTGGATTCCGTCTAGAACTGGCCCTCACTCCCGTTGTTCTTTTTATTATATGTCGCCAACCGAGTAGCACGTAGGCACATTTGCTGTGGTTTGTGTGGTATGCACCATTATGCCCTGCGTACTCGCCCTCAAAGATACCGTATCTTCCTTCCAAACACCCGTAATTGGTATGCCCATCCAACCTATCCCTCCACCTCGCTCCCAAAGACATCCCCGCGCGTTGTCCTAAACCGAAAAATAGCACCGCCGTGGTAAAGATAAAATCGCTATTTAGAAAAAATCAGCTTTGTCGGAATTTTCTAAGTGAAAAATCAGCAAAAAACAGAATTTTCCTCCTTGTCGTCCCAAATCGCTCTTCAAAGACTCAAGCTCGATACCATGTAGAAATTTCAGGTTTCCCCACCCCGGTTTTCAGTTTTTCTCCTTATTACCCACAAAATAAGCAAATGCCCTTTCCCATATCCATACATTTAACAACCGGAAAATACCTTTTATTGAAAACTAAAAAATTCGGAAAAATTACAAGAATGTTGGAAATTTAAATAAATATCGTTGTGAACAGCCACCATTCAACACATCATAAATACGCAATTTTTGGTCAAGGTGACCCTGAAAAACCTCCAGCAACTCTTGGGGAAAACCGTCCGGAAGCTTCTCTTTTATTTCGAAAAATGCTTTTACAAAAGGAGTTAAAAGAATACACAAAATTATAGCAAACACAAAAATCACTTATCTTGATTTTCAGGCACTTCAATTTTGAAAAATGTACAAACAAAGAAGCAAGAAATTTTTCGCAGAAATTACAGTGATTAAATGTTGTCTTAGCCGCCTCAAAAAGCGTGCCAAGAATGACCGTACGGATCGTATGGATTCCGTATGATGGGACAAAGAAATTTCCTTTCTCTCGATTTTCGGCCCAAAAAAATCCGCCGGAAAACCGCGCTCCTTAAGCCGCCGTTCCACCTCTCGAAAAACAAAGGTCGCCCTCTCTCAAAACCGTGCAAATGCCGTACGGACTTTCTCCGCTCGGTTAATGTGCCAATGAAACTCGCGTTTATACGGATTTTTCACCTTGGGAAGTGTGCGTCTTTGCCGCACGGACTTGCCGTGTCGCTTTGCTGGTCTCCTCCGGCCGTAACACGCCCTCCTCTCGAATCATTTCATGAAAGAATGAATGACCTTTTCTCTCCTTTTCCTCCTTTAACCCAACCTTAAGTGACTTTTGGGAATCCCTAAATCCAATGGTCGAAATAGATTGAGATCTAGGGTCGAATAACGTTCATTTAAATCACCTTTCTATTTTTTAATTCACCTCACTTTAATAAAGACCTACTTAGTCATTTATTTCCAAAGTCACTTTTCTCCTTTCTAATTTTACATTGACTTTATTAAAGTCACGAAAATTGTACTTCCTTAGTAACTTCTTTAATACTTAAAGTCACTTTTTAAATTAGATTCGACTTCTGAGTAACTTTATAAATTCACTAGTAACTTTATCACTTAAAAGTCACTTTTAATTAGATTTGACTTTACACCCCTGAGTAAAGTCACTCAGGGAGAAAAATTAAATTATTTGGACACTTTCCCCAGGCCAAAAAGATCAAAGCCTTAGGGAACCACCCGGCCCTCCGGTACCAAATTAAACATTCTCCTCCTCTACTTCGCTGAGAACTTTAATATGTACCGCTCGTTTCTCTACAAGAGCTTTAATATAGCAAAATTTCTAAAAAATTCACTCTTATATTTTAAAATAAACCTCCACACTTTTCTTGTGAAATCGAGTCTATGAAGGCCGCATGTAATCGTCGCTCAAAATGATGATGTTTGCATCGACCCACATAACCGAGTGAATGATCTCTAAGGTGCAAGGTTTTCTTTTGCCCTTATGCGTTTCCTTCGATGGAAAATTTTCTTTGTTGCTTTCCCAAGATGCGGCCTTCACATAGGTTGTCGTGCTTCTCAATCAATGGCAAACCTCTTACCATTCCTTTTCTCGTGCATCAAATTTAATTCCTCCTAAATTGAGATGTCCAAATCTCGTGCCATAACCAAATTTCATCTTTGCTTCCTTCCCTCGAAAGGCTTTTGTGTTACGAAACGCAATGTTTTTTCCTTTTCCTTTCAAGTCGTTAAGTTGAGCGGAGAGGAAACATTCTAGTCATTGGTCATTTGTATTTCAAGAATGATTTTCTATTGGAGGTATATCTTTTATGGTGCACATGCCATCATCTTTGAAATTACATTGTAACCTTTGTTTATGAGCCGCCCAATGCTCAAAAGATTACACTTCAAACCCGGAACATAATATACATGTAGAACAAATTTTTGCTCACCATTTCTTGCTCAAATACTAACACCGCCTTTTCCTTTTGCTGCAGATCTTCGGCATCGCTCCGTGG
Source organism: Pinus albicaulis (assembly GCA_034641835.2). Lineage (NCBI taxonomy): Eukaryota > Viridiplantae > Streptophyta > Pinopsida > Pinales > Pinaceae > Pinus > Pinus albicaulis. The sequence goes on along the minus strand of JAXQQM020068598.1, from coordinate 67,054 downwards.
TTACCTCCAGATTTAACCTTCATTCATATTGGCAAAAATTGCTATGTTCCCCAAATATGTGATTACTACATCCTCGAATCTAAGAACCAAACATCATCTCCTCTATCTGTAGTTATTGACATGCTAACAACACATTACTTGTGTTCTTTCTTTGCTACATTAGCATTCTACCTATTTTTCATGTCATTTTGCTTCTTTCTACATTCATTGGTATAGTGCCCATATTTTTTGCAATAATGACATTGGACATTGGATTTGTCATACCTTTTTTCCTTGAGCATGTTGGTGTTGGTGTCCACCTTGTTGATGTCCACCTCGTTGGCTATTGCTTTGGCCATGGCTCTGATTTTGACTGTTGCTCCTTCCATGTGAATGTGAAGAGTTGTTCCTTCCACTGCTTTGGCTTCTACCTCTTCCTCTTCCTTCTTCACTTTCGACCTCTTCCTTCCTAAAGGCATCCGGTTCTTGAAGGCGTGCTCTAGAGATGAGAGTTCATCTCTCGTTCAATTCTATTCATGAGTTATCATGATGCATGAAGTTCATCTGATCAGAACTTTGAGAGATCTTTGGTCTCTTCTATGGTAAATAACATCAAACTTCGAGGGTAAGCTTCTCAAAAGTTTCTCCACAATTCTTCTTTCTTCAAGAGTTTCTCCATGGGACCTTATCCGATTTACAATCCCAATCACATGTGTAAAAAATGTGTTCACATTGTCCGACTCTTTCATGCAAAGAGTTTCCAAAATCTCTTCGCAGAATCGAAGTTTTTGTTGTCTTAACTTTCTCCATACCTTGATAGGCTACTTTTGGAGAGTTTCCCATGCATCCTTGGATTTCTTAGTCACAGTTATCTTGAAACACATCTTCATTTACATCGCTTGATACAAATAGAAAAGGCTTTGGAGTCCTTCTTTCTATTACTTCTAACATATCCTTCTCTACTTGAGTTAAGGCATTAAAAGCTTGCTCAATGTACCGGTTCATCAAAACCATCTTCTACAAATTCCTAGCAAGTCTTGTGAGACAAACAGGCTCTCATGGTAATGGCCCAATAATCATAATTATTTCCATTACATTGTGAAGTCGAACATTTCAATACTCAACATCTGCTTGGTCCACCATTGCCTAAAAACTAACTTTGAACTTAAACAAACTCTTTTTAAACAAAAACAACAGCTCGCTTTTGAGAAATACCTCACTTTGATCATGAGCTTTCACTCGCCGGAGAAAACGCCGCAACAAGTCTTTTTCTTTCTTCACCTTCTTTGAAACCTTCAAAGAGCCTAAACTAGTTTCCGATACCATGTTGGGAATATTGAAAATTTCCAAATAATAGAAATGGAGAGAGTAAACTTTCTCTAAATACGTAGAAATTAAAAATCCTTCGATGTGAGATGGAGATTCACACTCGAAAAGAACTTCTATTACTTTCAAAATCACATAAAAATCTTCCTCAATACAGTATGTGATATCAAAATAGTGGACTCGCTTCAACACATAGTTCACAAACCTTCACCGTTCTTTTTTTTTTAATCAAACCAAATCCTCTGCCTTCGTATAAAATACATCAGCTTGTTTTTCTTTCGCACCGCCGTGCAAAAAAAACAATAACATAATGCTACACTTTCACAAGTCACAGGTTTCTTTTATATGCCACGCATATATTAAAAAAATTACATATAAACTATATAAAATCAAACAAGGTCTAAACTATTAAAACAAATGCATGCGGGCCCTACTTTACAAATCGCGCTTGGAACGCACGATCAAACATTTAAATACATTGTATAACCCCCCATCGTGTTCGCGCTTTAAACAAAAGCAAGCACTCAAAGCCAAAGTTTCATTGCGATTCAAAAACCGATGCGATGTCATATAAGTCCCATATAATAAAGCCGTTGGGTCCGCGCTTTTAAACAAAACGCCATGGGATCAAACCAAAAAAATTCGATTGCGATCAATCAACCGGATGCGATGGACCATGTATTAAATCCACCATATAAATGGCGTCGGGCTCGGAACTTTCAACGAAACACATGTCCTCGCCAATCTTCCAAATTGAGATTGGAATTTGGATGCGATGGAACATATGAACTCCGTCACATAACACCATCAAGTCTCTGCCTTTTCGTAATGTGATCAAACAACAAAGATCCGCTCACTGAGCCTTTGCGATTGGAAACTTGCGATCGTATTATATAATGCCGTGTGGTCTTGTGGACCCACTGCCTCGGCTGATGGTGGAGGGTGATTTATAACATGTTTTGGTTGTATAATATACAACCGTTCTACTTGCGAACCGCCATATCAACAAGACACTTGGACTTTGAAGAGAGAGTGTTGTGATTTGCGATTACGATCTCGATCGCATCGCAAATCTTCACATCAACAAGACACTCCGCTAAGGAATTTTCGATTGCTATTAGCACATAAGTGTTGGGGACCACTGTCTCAATTACTTCAAAATTAAAGGACTTGGTCAGACTAAACAATTTCCTCCATTTTGGTTGTCGAGGGCTTAACGCCTAATGATCAAGTTAATAAGTTCTGCCTATGTAGTTCGTAACTATGAGAAAAATTCTTCATTCCACCGTAAAACAAATTTCTCCGCTCATCACCATAATCAATTTCTCCTCTCTAATTTGTGGTTACCCGCCCATCAAAAATTAAATCATCCTTACGTTCTTCCATCCTTCTTTAACCGCGTAGTGCCGTGTACGTACACTTCTCCCCGCCGCCGCCTTTGTACTTCGTTTTCTCTTCTCGCTCACACGTGTGTGACTTTAATATTTTCAACAGAATTTTGGAACCAACTTCTAAGATACCATAAAAAATTTTGTAATTTATATTTAAAATGTCGTAATAATTTTTTTTTTTTTGTATTTAATATGAATCGAAAAGTAATTATGAAAAAAATATTAATCCTGATAAAATAATTTAATAATTTAGTTTCGATAGACCAAATATTGGTCTCATTGGACATTAACCACCACCACCACCATCATAATTAATAATAAATAAAAAAGATAATTGAAATTTATAAAATTATTTTTATTTTTAATTTATAAATGATTTTATTTTATTTTATAAATTAGTGTCTTTTTCATTCCATAGTGTCTTGATGTTTTGAAAGACTATGGAAGGAACACGATGGACAATTCAATAATATTTTTTTATATTGAAACATTTATTTCTCATTATGATCTCATTTTGTTACAAAAAAATTTTAATAGGTTTTTTCCACAAATTATAAAATACAATTAATTTTATTATTTTTTCAAAAATAAGTATATAATGTTTGTTTAAATATATAATTATAACAAAATGATAATAAGTTCAGATTAATTAACTAAGCTATATGATCAAGTTCATAGATATTAATCCATAATAAGTATTAAAAGGCTTATCATGATACATATTACATTGATTAGATTAAAAAATTTATTAAAATTAATTAAATTATAGCTTTATTTTAAATTAGTATTTCTTTTATAAGTAAATCTATTTCTGTTATATCTTTGTAAAATACGATGGGGCACGGGCACGCGGTGTATTCCCAAGAGCTGGGCATTAATCTTCAAAAATGCATATCTGGGACTACCCATATGCGAAAACCAATCCTAGAGAGAATTTTTTTGCGCACGGGGAGAAACTAGCACGTTGAGCAACGGACATATATCGTTTTTTTCATAATTAAAAATAACACTACTATTCGGGAAGGCAAAAATGGACTCTGAGCAAAATATGATCCAAAGCCGAAGCGGCTAAGACTATAGTGTTTACTTGTGCATTGGACAGAGAGGGAGGCTCTTTCACAATTAAACACCTGTAAGCATCACTATGATCAGTTGCTGCTGCAGGATTCGCACAGGTGGAGTTGTCCTTAGCAATAGTTGAGATGCGAGCCATGTGATCTTTTCCTTGCCAATTTTTGCTGATGTCATCCTTGTGAGTTCCTTTGCTACTGGAGGCCCCATTCTGTGAGACAGTAGGAACTCCATAGCATTGATCAAAATTTTTCATACTGGGATCGTCAGGGGTCTCGGGGCGAGCTGCTTCCTCCCTGAGAGTAACTGTGATGAAGGTAGTAATATTGGGCTGATTCATTGTACAGGCATAATGAAACTCAACGGTATGAGTGGTTTGGCGCAAGGTGACCTGTGAGGGGGGGATGGAAGCGGCAGTGGCTGTGGCGGTGGTATCTGGTCTCGAGGGGAAAGTGGTAGGAGGAAAAAGAGAGCTAGACTGCAGGTGTGTTTAACCAGTAGGCCGGACTCTACCTCATCCGCTACGAGTAGCAGGATATCTACCATGGTCAAAGTCCTAAGAGGAGGAAGAGGTATCAGAAATGGAAGAGGGTGGCGTACGAGTGGCTCTGCCACGACTGCTGCCCCGACGGTAGCGCATTCGTTGCCTTAAGTGAGGCATGAGGGCATTGGAACTTGGATAATGACGCATAGGCACAGGTGAAGAAAGAGCTTCAAAGAACGAAGGAGCCGAGGTCAAATGCAGGCGGCAATGCAGGCTTTGAGAGAAGTGAGCACCTGGAGTAATATCAATGCAACAAAGGAGGGAGAAACGCCTTCCAGTATTCGTGCGAGAGCTTGGCTCCACGATACCAGAGGGACATCTGCAAGCCCTCAAAACAAGGGAGGGGAAATTGAGGAGCGGAGAACTAGACAGAGAAGAAATCCTGCCCATCGTTTGCAACTTGTAGTTGTGAATTGATCCTCAATGAGAGTGCGAAGTAAATGAGCATTTACAATCTGCTCTGGAAGCAATTAAATCCATATGAGTGAGCTCGTATGTGATCAGGCCACGCACCAACATCCGGTCGCCGCCAAGAGCCGTCCTCCTAGATCACCTTAATATGCACCCGCATTCGGGAGTATAGTGTCGTTGTGCACCAGATTGATGCATTCCTGTTTGAGAGCATTATCATGGAGTATATTAAGAGATCTATAGTTGAGAGTGTGCTTACTTTCCACACCTATATTTGCCAAAAGATCTGCTACTTTTTTGCCATCTCTTTTGATATGAATAAAAGATATAGCTTTGTGAGTCTTTAACCAGCTGTCAATCAACTCTAAACGGGCTGCTAGTCTCTAGCTGGTTGCAACAACGAAAGCCGGAGTTCCCAAAAGAATTTTGCTGGCCATGTTGATGAGGATTTGTGAATCACCTTCTATGACTATGGGGAAGAAGTTGTGTTGTTGAGCTAAGCAAAGACCCTGCCACATGCCTTCCAATTCAGCTGAGTTGTGGGTGTCCCAACCAATGGAGCCATAGAAGATCAGAATCAGATTGCCACTAGAATTCCTGAAGATGCCTCCATACCCTGCTTCATCTGGGTTGCCCTTTGAAGCTCCATCAAAGTTCATTTTTATCAGGCCTATAGCAGGGGGAGACCACTGTTTTGGGCTGTCTAGAATATTTGGAGTGACCCTTTTAATAGATGGAGTATGATTGATCTGGAGATTCCAATTCTCCCAAATGGTCTTTTCCTGGGGTTGAGTAGGGAGATCATCTTCCTGCCAAATGTGAAGAGCTAAAGTTTCTTGGAGATTGTTGCAGAAATTGGTCCATATGATGTCCAACGATGTGCTTTGGTTCTTAAAAATTCTTTTGTTTTGCTCCTTCCAAACTGTCCATACTAGAAGGCCCGGTAGAGGCTTCCAAAGCATATTGAGCAACGTGCTGTTGTATGGTGTCAGTGGTCATTTGCGGATGGTACTGAATATGTCTCTTAAAATTCGACCTCGTTGCTGGCATCGGAAACTTAGTTTTTCCCAAAGTTTGTTTGCCAGAGTGCATGAGTCTAGGAGATGCTGTATGGTTTCATCATTTTGGTTACAATTGGGACAACGAGATGGCCCACTAAAGCCCCTTTTGATTAGATTATCCCAAGTGAAGATTCTTTTATGGCAGAGGAGCCATAAATAAGTTGAGACTTTAGGCCATATTCCTGGAGACCATAAATGATTCCAAGAAGTATTTGGAGGGGTTGTCAATGGGTTCATCAGAGTGTAAGCTTATTTGGTGGAGAACATGCCTTTTGTAGTGTAGCCCCATCTGAGTATATCCTGTTCCTCTGTGTATCTAATATTCCTGTGATTGAGTTCTGTATTGAGGTCTCCATATATATCCTCCCGCTCCTGTGGGACACTATGAGCCTTTTTCTTCCATTGTCGATATCCACAAATGATTGAAGAAGACCATTGTTGATTCACCTTTTCTTCCAAATTAATAAGTGGATCATTTAGGATCTGAGGTTTAAGGATGTCAACAAGTTTTGATTTTTGTTGCCAAGAGTCAACCCAAAATCTATTCGTTTCCCCATTTCTTATTTCCTAGAAGCTATGCTGTTGTATCATTCCACTATGCTGTTTGGCTGTAGTCCATATTAGTGAGCCCGCTGCTTCTGGTGATATTCTTATGAGATATTCTGGCGGTCGATTGTTGGCATATTTAGCTGTCCAGAATTTGGCCCATGGAGTGTGTGGAGCAGACATCCATTTCCACCATATCCTAGCTCCCATAACTGCATTGCCGTGAGTCAGATCTTGAAGACCGAGACCTCCATTCTTCTTAAGGGTGCACACAGTAGTCCATTTGACAAGAGCCCATTTACGATTCTACCTTGAAGATCCCCATAGAAAATTTCGCTGCAGATTTTTGATTTGTTTGAGCACCCATTTCGGTGCTGCAAGGACTGAAAATAAGTACAGCGACATTGATTGAAGGACAACTTTGATAATTATTAATCTGCTCGCCATATTAAGAGCTCTAAAGGTCCAGGAAGATACGCGAGCCTCCAATTTTTTGAGCAACAATTTCTAGGAAGCATGTTTGATGGTGGAGTCAATTAGAGGAGCACCGAGATATTTAGTAGGAAGAGAAGTGATAGCAAAGCCCAGAATTTTGGCAATGTTGGTTTGAGTGATGGCAGGAGTGGTAAAAAAGAAAATTTGAGATTTGGCCATGTTAATTGAAGTGCCAGAGGCTTCCGAAAAAGTGTTAAGAAGGGATTTAAATGAGTGGGATTCTTGTACCAAAGGGTGCCCAAAAAGCATATTGTCATCCACAAATTGTTGATGAGTAGTGGCAGGGGAGCCATGGATGGCGATACCTCTCAGCTGCTGGGTGAGAAGAGCATTTTGAATGAGACGACCAAGACCTTTTGCCATGAGGACAAAAAGGAAGGGAGAAAGGGAATCCCCTTGATGAATGCCTCTTGAAGGTGAGAAAGGAGGAGAGGGGATACCATTGACCAAAATGGAGAAGAAGGTGGAGGAAATGAGATTCATAACCCATCTGACCCAGGTGTGACTAAAACCAAAGGCAATTAGCATTTTTTTGATGTAATTCCAGCTTAACTTATCAAATTCTTTGGAAAGATCAATTTTCAAGAGCATACCTGCATTTTTGTTATGTTTCATAGAATGAATGATTTCATGCGTGAGGAGGATGCCATCAAGGATTTGACGCCCTTCCACATATCCGGTTTTCTCAGGTGAAATCAATAGAGGAAGCAAGGGCTTAAGTCTGTTTGCAATAACCTTCGAGATCACCTTATAAATAACATTGCATAGAGCAATGGGACGAAATTTATCAGGAGTGTTAGGATGATCCTCTTTGGGAATAAGAGCTATGAAGGTAGCGTTTAGTGATGGGAGCAGCCAGTGCATAGATCTAGATTCTTCGACCAGTTGCCAAACATCTAGTTTGATGAGGTCCCAAAAGTGGTGAAAGAAGTTCGAAGTGAAGCCATCAGGTCAAGGGGCTTTTCCATCTTTGAGTTGAGCAATATCTGCCTCCACCTCCTGAAGAGTGACCAGTCTAAGAAGCATTTGATTGTGATCATCTGTTATGATTTTGGGTATACGCTGCAGTACTTTATTAATGGCTGGCTATCTGCTGGTAGGAGTCTCTTGATGGACCTTTTTAAAGTGATCAAGAAGTTCTTTTTCTATATCATCATGATCCTCTAAGCATTCTCCTTGTTGATTTGTTAGCTGGGCGATGCTGTTGTGCATCCTTCGGTGAATAGTTGATCGATGAAAGAACTTGGTGTTTCTTTCTCCTTCTTTTAGCCATATGATTCTAGATTTCTGTTTCCAAGGTATTTCCTCCTGTTTGCTTCTTTCTTCCAGCTGGTCATGAAGACTTTGTTCCTGAGTAGCTAGCATTTTGGTTCTTCCTTCAATGACGATTTTCATTTGGAGCTCAGACATATTTTGTTCTAACATTTTTTTCTCCTGAAAAATGTTTCCAAATGTAGAGTGATTCCAGTTTTTGATTTGTAATTTGAGATGTCAGAGTTGTTGCTAAAATTGGTACGTTCTAGATTTGGCCGGAGGAACAAAGTTTTTCCAAACGTTATTGACCATTGTTTTGAATCCTGGGTGAGAGAGCCAAAACACCTCAAATCTGAATGGTCTTTTGGAAATATTGCTAGGTCTTTGCCAATGAAGTGAGATGGGCCAATGATCTGATACTGATATGGGAAATATAGAAGCGAGAAAGACTCCTCCTAAATGCATGGCATTATCCGAGAGTAAAAATTGATCGAGTTTGGATGCAATTTGTTGAAGACCTGTTATTTTTTTATTCCATGTGTGCATTCCGTTGATGAAAGGGAGATCAATCAACCAATTTATTGAGATGAACTCCTTGAAATGATTGCTTTCAATCTCCAGTCTTGCTCTTCCTCCAGATTTTTCTTCAAGCCTGGTGATCATATTGAAATCTCCACCTAGGATCCATAGAGGGTGGTTCCTATTGGAGTTTAGAGCTTCCATTGTATCTAACAACAACATCTTACTCATAGAATCTTGAGGAAAATATACATTTGAGAGATGACCATGGATATTGGTGCCTATAATGTGAAAAGAGGCCTGTATGAGATTATGCAAGGTGTGGAAGTTAAATAGTGTGATGGTTTGCGTGTCCCACACAATGGCTCGACCTCCCGAAGCTCCAAAGGTGTCGACTGCAACCGAATGAATTCCTGGCCAAGCTTTGGTTAAAATGGAACCAAGAGCAGTGCTGTTACATTTAGTTTCTTGCATAAAAAAGATTTGGGGTCTTTCCTGCTATATCATGTTTTTAATCATTCTATATTTTCCGGGGCTGCTCAACCCTCTAACATTCCATGAGATGAGCTTCATGAGGAACTATTGATTAAAGGCTTGTAGAACTTGGTTAACTTGGGATATCTTCCTGACTCCACCAACATTTCCCCAATAATGATGGTTCTCTACAGATCTGGTTTTCTTCCTCGTTTCTTTGAGTCTTTATGGATTTTTTGTCCATCCCATTGACTTCCTGGTTGAATGCCTAGTTTCCTTTGCTGTTGTGCTCTAAAGAGAACCACTTCTAGACTATCAATTTGTTGATCACTTATTTTGTCATATTCTTTCTTTCTGCAAGCTTGTTCAAGACCAAAAATGTCCAAATCGCCTAGATCAAAGCTCTCTGGTTCCTCTTCCATATGGCTTGGTTGGCTGCTCTTTGGTGTTGTTTCTTTGGAGGGAAGGGGGTTTAGAAGTAAGTTGTCTATATCCATGCCATTATGCTGCCATAAAACTAGATCTGTGTTGGTATTGAGCTTGGAATCATTGGTTTCCAAATCCTGTGTCGCTTTCTGACTATTGCGAGAGGCAGATGGGTCAGAGGATACGGTAGAGGCCGAGGGCTGAGAAGAAGAGGCCGACTGCTTGGATGGGTCTGAGTTGGATTGAGTCTGCTGAGCGAGGATATCAAAGCTATTGCTAGTGGAAGGGGTGTTGGCTTTAGGGTTGGTGTTTTTTGGAGCAGATGGAGGCTTTTTGTTGTGCTTTTTGCGGTTTGTAACTTTGGTGAAACCATCAACATCAAACTTTTCCGAGGCTTCGGTGTGCTTTGGGGGAATATTAAGAGGGCAATCTCTGAAAAGATGACCATGGGCATGACATTTTCTGCAGCGAAAGGGTACATGTTCATAATCTATGTGCTGAATCCATTCAAAATCATCATGATATAGGCTTACCGAATCCGGGAGAGCTTTGTCGAGATGCATATAGACGCAGATTATGGCGTATGAAGTGTACCTTCTGATCTTTGTTTCCTCTGCTATCTTGATGAACTCACCTAGCCCTTTGCCAATAGTTGTAAGCGATTCTTCATCCCAATATTCTAGAGGCAGAGAGTACATATGTATGCAAACCGGAGCCCAGTTGAAATTCTCCTTGTTGGGGTTGAATCTTTCGATTTAGTCTCTTAGATACGAGCCCGCAGAATTGAAGAAGTAAGGCCGTCCATCTAAAACCCTGTTCTTGTCTTCAATACAATTAAAAATTGCATTGAAGAAACCCTTGGGTCCTAAATGCAGGGTTACATGTCCCTTGGGTTTCCATTTCGAGGCTATCCAGCCCTGCAGGGCTTTCTCCGTTGGCCAGTAACCTAATAATTTGCCTATAAGTGCATGATCTATCATAAACTGTATCTAAGCATTGATACGATCGTACAGGCAAATCGATCTGAATGATTCGACACATGATAGGTTTGCGGAGTGGCAGAGGGTTGCTTTTGGCGGCTCGTAGAATTTGTGGATGCTTGCGTATTATTTGGGCACGCCAGCCGGTTTTCTAGCTGTGCTGTTTATGGTGCCAAAGGGAATACATTGCTTCATTGTTTGTATCCATTAGCGGAGCTTGTTCTTTATCTCCATCGATGGAGCGAGGCACCAGGAAGGGTTGTCATAACTTCCTTTATTAAATAGTCATGAGATGGAGTCCCGAGTCGGACGAAAGAGAGGTCTGTTGTGTGACTTGCACTTGGGGGCGACAGGTTGCAAGGGTTTTCATCGACTATTTTAAATTGACTGACAGTATAAGACTTTCAAATAATTAATATATGAGTTAAACATATATGCATTCAAAAAAAATAAAATCTTACAGTGTTTCCTTTGAAACATCTCGTGATAGTGCAATTGCTAGTATAAGCTTATTTTTAATAAATTAATATTTTTCCTTCTCTTTTGACTTATTTTAATTGTCTAAACATATAGCTTACTTTAATAAATTAATATAATTTTTTTTTAATTCAAAATTTGAGAAAATGTAATTTGAATTATATATTCAAATTCTTTAAAAAAAATCAAAATATCTATTTATTATAATTTACCCTTCATAAATTGCACATATTTACATCCAATCTATTTCTTTTTCCTTTGCTCTTAAACTACTTTTAAGATAATAGAAATAGAATTAAATTTTATATAAATAAACATATTTCCAAAATATTAACATATTTTCTCTATCAATAAAATAATATGAATATATTTTAATCTAATTCAATTAAATATTAAATATTTATTTCTTGGATTAAAATATATAAATTACTAATTTTCACTGTCTTTCCTCTTAAACTATTTTTAAGATAAAGAGTAAGAAGACTTTTTAATAGAAATAGAATTAAATTTTATATAAATAAAAGAGGCTAGATAGGCATTTTTGGGCATTCTGAAATTTTGGTGGAATAGGTTTTGAGTTTTTGAGCATTTTAACACATGTATTCACACTTTTGAGCACAATAGAAGAGGGCTAAGCCATTGGAATTGGGACCAAGGAGACGTAGCCCATACGGGGTGAAATCCCTCATCATATTGTATTATGTGATTGTTTATGGTGATGTTTATGTCTGATAGATGTTGTTGTTCAATGTTTTATTTATGTTAATTTTCTCATGAAATTAATATAAAAACACATAAAAACTCATGTTAAACTTGCAATTAATCTCATCATCATCAAGCACTTTACTTAAATTTTGAATTGGATCTTAGCACAACAAAACCAATATTCCCATTCAGATCAAGTTGGTATTAGAGCACTAGGTTTACTTGTGCAAGGAGGATTGATTTTTTTTTCAAGTGTTTAAATTCTTACAAGGTTGAAGCTCAAGAGAGGAGAAGGCTAGCTTGTGGGTGCAGGTTCTCTAGTTGGAGCCAGGAGAAGGAGGGCACAGTTGCCAAAATTTCCACAACAAGATTCACCTCGAGTGGCAGTAGAAGCTTTAGTAAGCATGTCTCATGAAGGAGGAATTGATAACATGTCAGAGGATGCGAAGGCTTTTAGGAAGGATTTCTTTGACATGACAGAGATGGTGAAGGTCCTTTATGAAGATAGGAACACAAGGTTACAGTGTGAAATCTCCAGGCCTCTAATAGGAGAGGGCTGTCTACGAGGAGGAAATAATGGAAATCGTGATAAGCCACCAGCTACCCCACCATCATCCTCACCACCATCTTCACCTTCATATTCATCCTCTTCCAATACTACAACCCTTACACATAGTCATCAACCTAACTGAAAAGGAATTGATAAACAACCATTGTTAAAAATTGATATTAAATTTTAGCTACCTATGTATAATGGTGAAGTGAATGCAAAGAAGCTGCACAATTGGGTTCGTTATTTGGAGGTCTATTGCAGAATTCAAAACCTTCAAGATGATGATACAAAGATACATCTAGCTTCCTTGAGATTGGAGGGTTCAGCACTAGTATGGTGAGAAGCCAAGACACAAGATGAGATAAAGAAAAATGGTAAGATCTCACTCTCTTGGTCTAATTTTATTGTTGCAATTAAAAGAAAATTTTACCCTCTAGCATATATGCAAAAATCTATTATGAATTGGCAGAACTTCAAACAACTTAAGGGTCAAAGTGTGCAAGATTACACCCAAGAATTTAGAAAAAGAGCTCTTATGTTAGGTGTTTATTTTCATTCCCATGATACATTGCTGAAGTATATAGGGGGTTTACATAGCTACCTAAGGCACACTATCCTTATGTTCAATCCCACTAGCTTATATGAGGTTTGTGTGCAAGCCACTCACCTTGAGGCAAGAGGGAAAAACATTCCAGAAGAGGGTAAAAAGAAGCCATTTAAGGGTGGAGAGAAAGGAAAGGATTTTTAAGGAAAGGGAAATAAAAATGCATCCGTTAAAGAAGCAGATAGAATGACATGCAAAAATTGTTCCAAAGAGGGTCATGATGAAGAACATTTTTGGAATATTAATCTAGAGATGAGGCCCAAGAAATTCAACAACAAAGGAAAACAAAAAATCTTTGCAATCACTCAACAGGGTTTGGGATTCTACTCAGGTGATGAAACTAAAATTACAGCCATGATTATGAAGGGAAAAGAATCCATTGCTAGGACTAGTGTATCAAATTGTCACACTAGTACTCCAAATGAAGAAACAAGAATTGAATTATTTCATGTGAGAGTTATATCAAAACATACAAAAATCGACACACTATTTGATAGTGGGTCTCGAGAAAACTTGATATCTGAAGACTTAGTCAAGAAGCTTAATCTTGAAACCATTCCTCATCACAAACCATATCCATTGGGTTGGATATGCAAGAACACAAATTTTCTGATTACTGGAAAGTGTATTCTTTGGTTTGCAATCATAGTAAACTTCATTGACGAAGTTGAATTAGATGTTGTACCACTTGATATTTCAGGAATTGTTTTGGGTAGTCCTTACCTCTATGATAGAAAATCTATCTTCTATCGACATTAAAAGAAGTATCACTTGTTCAAAAATGGTGTGGAGTATATTGTGAGAGCTCATCACAAGAAACTAAATCTTTCAATAGTTAATGCATGGAAAATGAAAAGACAAGTGAATTCAAGCAAGAATTTTGTGCTTCTTATGATTAAACCAAAGAATGATGTTGATTATAAATCATTCCAATTTTGTGATCCAAAGTTGAAATTTGAATTGATTGAAGTGGTTAATCAAAATAATGAGATGTTTCAGGAGCCAAAGGGGTTACCTCCCAAGAGGGGAATCCAACATGAGATACAGTTGCAACAAGATTGTCCTCTTCCTAACATTGGCATGTATAGGATGTCGGTGATGGAGAGTGCTGAAATCAAAAATAAAATCCTAGAGTTGTTGGACAAAGGGATCATTCGACCAAGTACTTCTCCATGACGGTGACCTATTGTTTTGGCGCCAAAGAAGGATGGAACATGGCGCATGTGCATATATTTCCATGCATTGAAAAATATTATGGTAAATAACCATTATCCACTTCCTAGAATAGATGATTTACATGATCAATTGAAAGATGAAAAGTATTTTACTAAGTTGGAATTGAGGAGTGGCTATCATCAAATTATCATTGTTGAAGGAGACATTTGGAAGATGACATTCAAAACAAAGCAAGGTTTGTTTGAATGGATTTTTATGCTTTTTGGTTTATGTAATGCTCCTGCTATCTTCATGTGTGTGATGAATGATGTTTTGAGGCCATTTATTGATGATTTTGTCATCGCCTACTTAGATGATATCTTAATTTTCAATAAATCACTTGATGAACATGTCATGCATTTAAGAATATTGCTTGATTTCTTAAGGAAAGAACAATTTTTTTTGAAGATGTCAAAATGTGAATTTGGAAAAACTTCTTTGGTGTACTTGGGGCATATTATTGAAGGAGGTGAGTTGAAGATAGACCCCTCTAAATTTGAGGTCATTGTGAATTGGCCAACGCCCAAGACAGTCACTAAGGTAAGAATTTTTTTGGGAGAAACCCAATATTGGATGAAGTTTATTGGTAACTTCTCTTTTATCATGACTCCTTTGCATGCATTGACTAGTGTGAAAAAGGTCTTCCAGTGGGGAGGCAAGCAACAAAAAACATTTGATGCTTTGAAAGAAAAGATCAGTTCAGCCCTAGTACTTGCATTATTGGACTTGAGACAACCCTTTGAGATTCAAACTTATGCAACATGGTAAGCCCATTTCATTTCATTCAAGAAAATTTCAATGGTGTAGTGCTTAACTATCCTACTTATGACAAGGAGCTTTATGTGTTGGTTCAAAGTGTGAAAAAATGGAAACACTACTTGATGGGAAAGGAAACCATCATACACACCGACCATGTTATGAAACTAGCTCCCAAAATAGAAGAAAAGAGAGATCAACTCCTTATGTAGAAATTACACCAATGGATTTAATTCGATCATGCAATGTACTAAAACAAGATACTGAATCCTTGTACAATATTTGCAGAATATAAATCACAATTGCTCAATCACATGCAAGTAAGAGAAAGAAGTAAATCAATCACACAACACAATATTTTCCTAGGAAAGAAACTGCTCAAAACCCCTACATTTTTATTATATAATCAACCAAGGAATCATGAAACAATACAATGCATGTGTGCTCACAAGAACCTCATACACTCTACCAATTGTCTCACACTAATCTAGGCAAAATTGGACCAATACATAGCCAATTTCCTGCCCACCTTTAGCCTGCCTTTCTCACACAATCCCTAGGAAAAATAATTTCTATTAAATATGAATTCTAGCCTTCCTTGACTGTGCAATCCATCATGGGCATCATGTGGCTTTATAATTGCTTGGGCAATTCACTAATAATACAACTGATAGTTTACTTACCTTTAACCTTTGTCTCAACTGGGTCATCATCAAAATTGGCATGCATGCAAATATTAATAGTGAATCATTAGTTACTTGGTATATCACTACTTGTGAATTAAATCTATTTTAATTCACTTGATCTTCCACTAGCTCATCATTCAATTAGAACTAGTTAAACTGATTTTAACTCAATTAATTTGAGTTAACCGATTTCACTCACACCACACTAGTGCTACAACTGCAACTGGACCTTGCAAATAATAGAATCACTCTACATGCCTCATCTTTGACCTTCAACTCGAAATTATTGAGCAAACTAAGTCTATCACACTTAGTTAACTATTACAAGTTGTTATGAGATAATATTACAAATTATTTTCCAATTTATTTAAAAATTGGACACCCACATTAGCACTAATGTGTCACTGAATTACTCACTCATGTGTGACCTGGAGTCTCATGCTAATATGTGGTGCATTTTCTTGTTGAATTTCAACACCTTAGGAATAAACTACTTCGAGAGGGAAACCTCCTTTACATTACATAAATGAACAATTCTTGGATGACACAAATGAAAAAACCTCCTTTCTATATATAGGAGTCCATGGGGTCACAATATAATCCTAGCCAACCTAACAATAATAATGTAAGGGCACAATAATAACAATATGGGGACTACGAGAGCACAACAGATAACAATAAGGGGGACACACTAACAACGATAAGGGACTACCTTTAGTAATATAGAGGCCCTAACATGCCCCTCTCCTTTAAAAAAGTGTTTTCCTCAACATGGTGGTTAGGTTATTTTTGTATAAAATTCTCATCCTCCCATGTGGAATGTTCGGTGGGTAAGTTCTTCCACTTGATGAGATACTCACGAGAAATTGATCGATTTGGTAATTTATTGAATTCTTGTTTTCGTATTTGCTTGAGTTTAACATGATTTTTCCTTCCTCATCAAGTTCTTGAAATATTGTTTAATAGGAAGTTTGTCACCTATAACCTTCTTTAAGCATGAAACATGTAGACTGGTGCACTGGGAAGATAGAGTAAGCTCAAATTTGTATGCCATAGTACTAATATTTTGCAACACTTTGTAAGGACCATAGTACTTTGGCGATAATTTATTATCCTTCTTAGCTTGGTTGAGGGACATTTGTTTGTATGGTTGTAGCCGTAAAAATACCTAGTCATCTACATCAATACTTCTCTCGCTGTGATGTTGATATGTATGTTGTTTCATTCGATTCTGTGCCAAATTTAGGTTATCCTTTAAGAGTTGGAGAACTTGTTGTTTATGTTCAATTTGATCTTCCATTACTTGAACCTTATAATTGTCCACAAGTTTTAGAGAGAAAATCGTGGAAAAATTTGTGGTAGATGCCTAAAAAACGATTTGTTATTAGGTTTTACAGTGAGTTACTCCGCAACCCCTCGTGAAGTGTAAATCTCAACAAGAACTCGTGTTTTACTTGGTGAAAGAGCTATAACATTTTCATATATTCAAAAATATACTATAAAGTACATTTTTTTGGAATAGAATATATTTTGTTGGAATATCTTTTTGGTACTGCCTAATCATTTGTTTTACTTTGTTCTACTGGAAATAAACTTTTAAGTTTTGTGTGAATTAATCTAGGCCATTGTTGTCCAAAATAGAAAGAAAAATGGAAAAGCCTAAGATAGATACAAATTGCTAAAGAGGAAGGCCTAAGTTAAAGAGTTTCTAAAAGGCAAATGAGAACGATATAAAGCCCAAAGGAGGACCTTAGTTAAGAGTGTTCGAATTGGCCGACAAATTCGATGGAGGATTGAATGTAGAACAAATGTTACCACTATGTGTGTCAATGCGTTTACCTAAATGAATGCATAGAGTTAGAATCACTATTAAACTTGTGGCTCTTTACCTTAAATGATTTTTAAATTTCTCTTAAATATCAAAATATTTAATAAAAATATTAAAAATATATATATTTGATTGAGCTTAAAGGTTTATTCTACAATTCAATATGAGGGATGTGAGAGATGTGTAAGTCTTTTTTTTGTTGGTCCATTTTTAGAGTTGATACATGGTCTTTAAAATAAAAATAAATTATACTCTAAATATCAAAAATGAATATGATGTAAAATAATTAGAAGTAAAAAAAAATGTGTAAAATGTTTAAACTTTATACTTTTCAAAAATATTTTAATATGAAATTTAAATAAACTATTTAAAGATCTATGTTAATTAATTTATATGGACATCAACTTCATATAAATAATATATAAAAAAATATTCAATATTGGTTATCAATAAAATATTTTAATATGAATTAATACTGACATATACTTAAAAATATATTAATAATAAAAAACTATTTTAAATTTGCACTCATAAAATGTATGTTATGTAAAATATTTTAATATATATATATATATATATATATATATATATATATATATATATATATATTATTTTTAAAAAATTATATATATATCATAAACAAAATGATATTTTATGATTAAAATGTTTATTTAATTATATATATTTTATATAACATTGAAAATTTACACATTGTATTTTACAAAAACAATTAAAAAAAAAAATTGATCTTTCTACTCCCACTCCCATTACATCCGTACTTAATAAATTTATACTAACCATAACGCAATACTATAATAACCAATAATTCAAATTATCTCTAATCATCATTAACACATACTAAATATCTTCTCAAAATCAATGTAGGATTGACTACTTCAATTTATCTGCGTTGGCTACACGTAAATTGGACAAAACTCTTCGGGCGCATTATAATCGACGCCTTCCTTTTGAGGTCTACATACAAAGAAAGGAAGATGGGATATGGGAGAGTTTGCCTAATGTTGTGCAATGGACAAGTAATTACAGGTACCGTGTCCCATCAACCCACCAATTTTAGATATATATGCAACCAATAATTAAACATAAAGAAATAACTTGAAGTTCAAATATATATTAAATTATGTTAAAAAATTCCCAAGTCATTGACTGGGCCCACAAGTTTCCATAAATAACCCACAGTTGTTCATAAATAGTTTAATAAATATCAAGATTACAAATCCTATCATGTCAACTAGAAAACTCATAAAACCATTTTTCCATCCAAAATGGTCAAGTCAATAAGTACAAAAAGCCAGTCACTTCAGCCCATCTGATCAGCCATGATGCTGTGTATGAGAAGTAAATATCAATACCTGCACATAATAGAAATAAATGTATGTCAGCCATAACTGTTGTGTTATTCAACATTTAAACCCATTGTGTTCAATAAATGACACCCACCCAATAACAACATTTAAACCCACTGTGTACAATAAATTCAATAAATGATTTCCCATAAAAAAAAATCAAAGCACATGGATCAACCAAAACAAATTCTCAGCCATTAGATCACATCAAATTCAATCCTGATCACACATGCAAAATGAAGCCATTGCAATCCATGTCCATCATTGTCACCAATAAAATTCAACTACAAAAAACTATAAAGGAAGTCCAACCACTGCTGAAGTTACATGTTTCAGTTTCAAACTATTCACCAGCCTTGGAGACAACCCAGCACAGAACACACCCAGCCTTGGAGACAACCCAGAAAGAACACACTCCAAAACAGAACACAGTATATTCAGGTTAGTTTTCTCAATTATAGCACATTTTTCTTACAATTTTATTTTAATTTCTGAGTCTTTATTTCAGCTTTCTTACAATTTTATTTTCATTTCTGAGTCTTTATTTCAGTTTTCTTAAAATTCTTGGTTTCAGTTTTCTTAAAAGTTTAATTTTCATGAAATTGTACATTTTTTTTCTATCATTCTTTGAACACAGATTCATCCCAATGGGAGATTGAATTGAAAACAATTTCCTCAAAACAGAATTGCAAACAATCTCTACAAGGGCTTAATAGTATAGTTGAACACAGATTCATCCCAATGGGAGATTGAACTCAAAACAATTTCCCCAAAACAGAACTGCAAACAATCTCTACAAGAGGTTAATAGTATAGTTGAACACAGATTCATCCCAATGGGAGATTGAACTCAAACAATTTCCCCAAAATAGAATTTCAAACAAATCCGTACAAGAGGTTAATAGTATAGTTGAACACAGAATCCTCCCAATGGGAGATTGAACTCAAAACAATTTCCCCAAAACAGAATTGCAAACAATCTCTACAAGAGGTTAATA
This sequence comes from Pinus albicaulis, assembly GCA_034641835.2. NCBI lineage: Eukaryota > Viridiplantae > Streptophyta > Pinopsida > Pinales > Pinaceae > Pinus > Pinus albicaulis. The sequence continues at coordinate 47,389 of JAXQQM020068598.1, read as the reverse complement.
GTATAGTTGAACACAGATTCATCTCAATGGGAGATTGAACTCAAAACAATTTCCCCAAAATAGAATTGCAAACAATCTCTACAAGAGGTTAATAGTATAGTTGAACACAAATTCATCCCAATGGGAGATTGAACTCAACAAAATCCCCAAAACAGAATTGCAAACAATCTCTACAAGAGGTTAACAATATGAGATGGGAACAATATTTTATTTTAAAAGCATTGCATTCTTAAAATGACATAACCGAATACCTTCATTTTAAACCTATGACACCACAAAACAAAATATAGACATTTAAAACAAACCTTGCTTATTACATAATCCTAAGGTTGAGGTGCATAGCTTACATACTACATGTGCCTTAAGGTGTATAGGACTAGTTCCTCTTGCATCTTCTTAAAGTTGAGGCATATAAAGGGAGGTTCCTTGTTTTTTATTAAAGCAAAGGTTAAGCTAGATAAAGTTGGGAGGATGTGGTCCAAAGGTTTAGGTGTAGAGATTTGATCCTCACGTATCTATTTTAATTAGTTTAATTTTGAGCAGAACAATATATGTTGAAAACTGCTTTAAACACAATTTGTTCAATCAAATAAAAAAGTAGATATCCTAAAATTAAAACCTTAACCTAGAATTAAACTGCATAGAAAATGGGTTCTCTAAAAAGTAATTCGATAGCAACTTTTAGAAACCAGTTCCTCCCTATGCAAACATTACATACTCCTAAAGTCGAGGCACATTCAGTCCGGTTCCTCTTTCCTACTATTTCTTGGAGCAGAATGGCAGATACAGCACACAACCCATCTTTCCTTAATATGTGACAGTGTGAAGGCTATAAATAGGTCATAATTGAGTCAAACCTATTTTTATGCCATCAAAATTAGTCTTCCTAAAAAAAAAATTACAGGAAAATCAGTCTTCCAATGGGAGATTGAACTCAACAATTTGCCCAAAACATAATTGCAAACAATCTCTAAAAGAGGTTAATAGTATAGTTGAACACAGATTCATCCGAATGGGAGATTGAACTCAAAACAATTTCCCCAAAACAAAATTGCAAACAATCTCTACAAGAGGTTAATAGTATAGTTGAACATAGATTCATCCAAATGGGAGATTGAACTCAAAACAATTTCCCCAAAACAGAATTGCAAACAATCTCTACAAGAGATTAATGACAAAAGGAAACATGATAGTAGAACCATAGGCCGAGTTTATGACAAAGGGAACTCAAATAATGCACCTCAATCCCTGTTATTCTTTGAGTGAACATATTATAGATTTCATAAATTAAACACCTCAATTCCTGAGTTTTGGCCACAGTTTGTAACATTTGATGGATTCAAAAAATGTAACTAAGCCGATCTGCAAATAAAGTGTTCGAGGGGAATAAAATGGGAATAGCTTCAGATAGACACACATACTATATATCCATATATCAGACAGCTGCAGAACTATAGCTTCAGATAGCTGCAGAACTATATATCCATCAATCAGACATCCCATAAAACTACCCCAGTTTGTAACATTTGATGGATTCAAAAAATGTAGAGTCCCTTGGCTAATAGTCACCTAGATTAGTTGAACTAGTAAAGATCAATGTCTCTTAACAGGTTGATGAATTCAGTAACTATGATCAGAATGTTCTATATCTAAAAAATATAAAGGAAGTGCACAGTGGAACTCTTGCTATCTCATGAACTTGCCCAAATCAGCTACAGATGAAAAAGAACAATATGAATAAGATCAGATTGGAATTCAAACGTACCCAATCATTTGAACTTACCCAAGGGGTGCATAATGACTTCAAATGACACAAAGATCAGACTGTAATTCAAACTTACCCAATCATTTGAACTTACCCAATTCAGCTTCGGGGTGCATAATGACTTAAAATGACACAAAGATCAGACTGGAATTCAAACATACCCAATCATTTGAACTTACCCAATTCAGCTTCGGGGTGCATAATGACTTCAAATGACACAAATATCAGAGAAAGATAGAGATTAGATTTTGGAAAAAAATAACCAAAAACAAAACATGAGCAGCTGAGCAGAGAAGCATGTGGAAAATATCTCAGTAGTTGAGCATAGAAGCTGTAGCATTTGAAGTTAACATATGTATCTACAATAGCTGAAAATAGAAGCTGTAGCTTTTGAAGTTAACATATATATCTGCAATAGCTATGCATAGAAGCTGTATTCATCATATGAAAACATTATTTTCAATTATTCTAAACTAAATGCAAGCAATAATACACAAACTAATTGTAAAATGCTATAAATTGTTATAAGTGGGAAGAGATGATGTTATAGTGATTTTTGGCTTGTATGAAATCCTTCTTTTCAATTATGAATAACTGAATGCAATTGGTGCTTATGCAGCCTGCAGGTAGTTGCATCCATGGAAAGAGTGACTTATGTAGCTTGTACAAGGAGAAGTGGCAAAAGAGTGACCAGGGGTGCCCAACTACGATGCACCTCATCATATGAAGAAAGAACAGGTGATGTCAATGTCAACAATGCTCCAAACAATGTTGTTGAGGATGACCATGTGGCTGAAGCTGATGTTGTGGCACCATCAGCCACAGAGCCACCATCAACCACAGTCCAAGGTGCAACTTCAACTAAAAAGATCAGCGCTATAAGAGGTTGGACAAAAGAATAAATGTTAGTTGCAATTGACGACATAGAGTTCAATGGATATTCTGTTCGGGCATCTGCAAAGAAGCATACTATTCCTCCTTCATCAATACATTATTGGATAAATGGGCTCACTCACACCAAACGTAGAGGGCCTGTTACAGTTATGACTGAAGAGGAGGAGGCCGAGGTGGTTGAGTGGTGTAAAGAAATGGCCCAATTGGGACATGGGATAGAGTTGATACAACTCAAATCTACAGTTGCTCAAATCTGTCAAGGGAGGCCAAACCCATTCAAAGATGGGTTTCTTGGTAAATCATGGTGGTTTGGGTTTAAAAAAAGGCATCCAGACCTTGTATTGCGTACAGCTGAGGGCCTTGACAGAGACAGAGCATTAAATTTGCGCCCTACAGTTGTATGTAAGTTCTATGACACTCTTTCTAGTGCATATGATAAACACTCTTATGATGCAGACCATATATGGAACTGTGATGAAACAGGTTTACAGGCGGGAAGGAATTGTGGCATGAGGGTAATTGCGAAAAGAGGTAGCCGAAACGTGCCAAAGATTTTGCCTAAGAGCAGGGAATGGATAACCATTTTATGTTGTGTCAATGCAATTGGTGCTTCAATCCTAGGATTTTATCTTTTCAAAGGTAAAAATCAGTTGAAAAATTATATACAAAACTGTGAACCTGGAGCATGCATGGCTGCACATCCCCATGCATGGATGACTAAAGAGATTTTTTTAAATTGGCTTTGCCACTTTGCTGCATCTGTGCCAGGTGGTGTCTCACCTAATAACAGACACCTATTGATATTAGATGGCCATGGAAGCCACATGGCTCTACAAACAATTGAGGAAGCAAACAATTTGGGCATTGACCTTTTAACATTGCCCGCTCATACCACTCACAGATTGCAGCCCCTTGATGTTAGTGTGTTTGGCCCTTTCAAGAACTATTTCAGGTTAGAAAGTGATGCATGGATGGCAAAGAATCCAGGGGTTGAGGTGAAAAGGTTCGAGTTAGCAGAGCTTGCAAGTAAGGCTTTTAAAAGGGCTCTGACACCATCAAATATCAAGGCTGGCTTTAGGAGGACAGGAATATGGCCACTAAATTATGATGCTCTTATGCATGATACTGCTTGTAGCCAAGCTTTCCATGTGGATGGTCAGGAAGAAGAGCATGAAGTGGAAGAAGAAGTACATGAACATGATGATGTGGTTGCAGCTGATAATATAAGTTCCCTCTCTCAATGACAATTATATGCTGATGATGATGAGCAGGTATGTGAAACACAATATACTTGTCAACAACTTGATGGCAACATTGTTGAACATGCAGTTGACAATGCAGATTTTGTTGAAACAGAAATTGTTGATATTGTTAATGCAGATGTAGTTGAAAATGAAAATGCTGATATTGTTAATGCAAAAAATGAAATTGCTGATATTTTTAATGAAATTGAAAATGACCAATTGACATTGCCTAGCCAAGTAAACCTACCATCATGGCTGGTAGAAAACATGATTAATTTGAACGCCCACAGTGTCTCAAGAACCAATGAACAAAGCATGAATATGCCTTCACAAGTGGCTGAAATGAATAGTGAAATTGTTCATTTTTTTGTGGACAATAGATCAATGGAAGAAGATGGAGGACATAATGAGGCACCAGATGAAGAAAATAATATAGTTCAATCAAGTGCCACGGATACTGAAGTGCCAAGCAATGACATTTAGGTGGGAGGGAGGGAGAAGTTACTTGGGCGGTTCCTAAAGCTACCAGTAGAAAGAGTATCAATGAAAAAGAAGCAAGGAACACCCAGTAGTCTTCGTTTGGGTCGAAGTTCACAGTTACTCACCTCAGAAGACTATATAAAGCTCCTAGTTGAATCTGAAAAATAAAAAAATGGAAATTCAGGAATTAAAAAAAAAAAAAAAAAAAGGATCAAGCCAAGGAGAAGAAGGCAGCAAGAGCTATTGCAGCACAACGTTGAGCAGATGAAAGGCTTGAAAGAGAGAGAGCAAGGCAAGAGAAGGAGCAACAAAAACAAATGTCAAGACAAGAAAAGGAAGCAAGGAAGGCTAAACAAATGCTTGAAAGGGAACAAGGGATGACTGATATGGTTGACATAAATGCAAGCACAATTGATGAGAATGAATCCAGGAACATGTCCAACACATTGGACAACATTGCAAATAATACAACATTATTCCAAGACCTCATAAACATTCAAGTGCCTCACTATCAAAATCGGGGTTTACCCACTTGCCTTATTCCTACCACAGGAGGTCTGAATTCAATGTATGCTCAGCACACACCTCCACTTAACGCAAGTGTGAGGTACGGGTACTCAATTCCTCCATGGTTGGAAGGGACAAATTGGTCTCAATTATATGGCAGCAATCAACCACCACCTAATCAAGCCTTCTTAGGAAGGCCAACCTACTTGGCTCAATCAGGCAACTCAGGGTTTGGCACTGAAGATTCTCAAGGCCATAAAGAATAGGAGTGTTAGATGTAACCACATTATGATGTGGATTTTTGGATGGACTATATGTTTGGACTTTTATATCTTAATAGATCTCAGATTTCCTTTCTACTAAACTAAGTATAATTTAAATGTTTTCATCATACTTCACAAACATATAAACTATAATATGACTCTTACAAGCAACCAAACCCTATAGTAGGCATGACTTAATGGAAGAGTAATCTGTACAAGGCATTGGATTTCTCAGCTATCCAAGGAGCCTCACACATAAACTCTGTTAACCATGAAATGAATTCAAGAAGATAATGGAACAGTAAGGGAGTGCAACATATAAATAACAGAACTACAATAAACATATAAACTCTGTTAACCATTACTTTGTAAACATTATAAACTTTGTTAACCATTATTTCAATTTTGGTGGGAATCTCGTCATTTACTTTTATAATTGTGTTGCTTGAATTCGATCATAGAAAGAATGGGGAACTCTCACTTTCCGTTCTTGAAGGAGAAGATGAAAGTCATTTGCAGGGTTGCCAATCCCTACAAGGCATTTGGATCTCTACTTTCTCTAAAGAAGAGACAAAATTTGGCATTGGAGCATGAGATCAAGTAGGGAAAATCATGCACTGATCTTCCGAAAGATGTTCCCAAAGGGCACTATGTGGTTTACTTTGGCACCGAACGAAGTAGATTCGTTATCCCCACTACTTGTTTCAACCATTCTCTATTCGGTGCATTGCTGGAAAAAGCATAGGAGGAATATGGTTTTGAATACCAAAATGGACTCACCATTCCATGTGACAATTTTTTTCAGGGATCTTATGACCATGTTGAGGAAAAAGAAAGTTCGCGAAGAGTTGGATCGCAAACAGGGAACATTATAGTTTGATCATATGTGCTCACCCATATGAAAAATGTTCAATCTGAAGTTTGGCTATGCTTATCATGAGAATGCTTTAGGGTAGTTGATATTTCCAAGAACTAAGTTGAACTTTATCAGTGTTCAGTGATGCATTGATTTCTCGAATTGATCAGGTACCGCCTTTCGAAATTCTAAAATAAATTTTTGGTTGAATCTCCTTCATTCATAGCTTCGGATACCTAATGGTATTTTATTCTAGGAACTCGTGTCTGGTTAACAGCCCAGACATGTCTCGTGCAATACATTAAGAGCTCGGAGATGTCTTGTGGATTCCATTAAGCAAAAGATGCAATGGAGAGGAATCAACTGTATGTGAAATTGCGTTGTATATAATGTTCACAACATAGCTGTAATATCCATTATTTTTGGAGTTATTTATTGTAGTTCTGTAATATAGAGTGAATTACCACTAGAGTGAATTACCACCACCCTAAATGAATGAATGAATGCCAAAGTAAACAGAGCAGAATGAATGCCAAAGTAAACTTATGAGGTAGCTGAACTATGATTAAAATTCAATGCAGAGTGAATTACCACCAGAGTGAATTAACACCACCAAATGCAATAAAATTAAAAAAATGAAAGTTATTGAACCTGAAACAGTATTCCCCCCACACTTACGCACATAAACTATTCAGTTTGGGAATGAGACAAAAATATTCAGAGCCGAAAGCAAACAGAGCAGAAAGTAGACTAACAGTAAAACTCAGAAATTAATATAGAATGAGGCAGCCGAACTCTGTTAAACCAAACCCTAAACTCTGTTAACCAAACCCCTAAACTTTGTTATCCAAACCCTAAACTATTAACCAAACCCTAAATTGTTAACCAAACCCTAAATGAATGAATGAATGCCAAAGTAAACAGAGCAGAAAGTATAACTGTTAACCAAACCCTAAATGAATGAATGAATGCCAAAGTAAAGAGAGCAGAATGAATGCCAAAGTAAACTTATGAGGCAACCGAACTATGATAAACCAAACCCTAAACTATGTTAACCATTAAGTTGCCACAGATAACTCTGTTAGGTGCAAAAAATGACTGATAAAAAACATAAATTCCACCACATATAAACCCACAGAAGAGCTAAATTCCACAAAAGAGCTAAACATAAATTCCACCACATAAAAACCCATTCACTCTTACAAGAAAACAAGAAGAGCTAAACATAAATTCCACCAAACAACGATTGAGAGTGTTAATAAACATAGGGAACAAGTGTTAAACAACACAAAGCATGATTGGTAGGATTCACAGAATCCTACCAGAGGTCGCCGAGAGGTCCGCCGCCACCGAGGATGCAGAGAAGCCACCACAACGCCGAAAGAGAACCTCGCCAATGCCAACCATGGAACCCTGTACCTGCAAAAAACAAGAAAACCAGTATTTTATCAACAAAAATGGCATTCTCACAGTAAAAAATGAAAGAATTGCAAAAAAACCTGAAGAATTCGACCAAACGAAGCAAGCAGACCCAAACCCTCGTGAACAAGCATCGATAAGCTGGCGGTCCAGCATCAGAGGAATGGCAGACACAATGGCGGACTTCGCATTCAAGAACAGGAACGAGCAGCGAGCTACAACATTCAGCAACCCACAAACACATAAACACAACAAGACAAACATGGCGGAACCGACGAACAGGTTTAGCAACTGCAACAAACAACTAACCAGCAATGGCGGGCATTGAAAGGCATATGCGTTAACATAGAAATCGCAACAGAAAGTTGCGCAGTTCTCGGGAACCCGCAAAGCAACCACCTCACGAGCAGAGCCGAACGCCCATACGCACCGGTCCCGAGCAACAATGAACGGGGTGATAGACATGGCGTGGAAATCGATTTGCCAAAACTCCTAATTCGTGCTAAAGAACCCCGCGCATTGAATATCGTCACCAAACCCAACACGTGGTCGGTCCGAGTGGACAGCTGTCGTACAATGTCCACATGGTTTTCGTGACCCATCGCTGAGGTGGATGGGAGGGCGCCCAACAACTGGCATCCCTCCCCTAACTATATCTAAATGCATTAAAAAAAAAAGTATTTTATTTATTTTAAAAACAAAAAATCTTATTTTGGTCAAATTATTAGTTGTTATTCTTAAATGTGAGTTGGCTCATCATAATTATTTAAAAAAAAATTATCTCGTTTTAGGTGATATATTGGTAATTTGTAAGAAAAAAATTAATGTTGATGTTGTATTTGTGCATAATTTGTTTTTTTTTTTTCATTTTTTTAATGATAAATGTCATTTAGTTGTTAATGATTAATTAGTATTAGTTGTTATTCTCTAATGCGAGTTGACTCATCATTATTAGTGAACAAAAACCATATCTCTATGAATGACCTATTAACAATCTGTAAAGAGATAATGTTAATCTTGCATTTGTAAGAAATACCTTTTCATTTGAACTACTAACCTATTTCAATGAACTCATAAGCTAGTAAAATAATGGTTCTTTGAAATGAAGAATTAGCAATCAATTAACCATGGTATTAATAGGGGTTATTATTTTTACATATGTTTATTTGGTATGAGAAGTATATTACATGCAAATTTATATGTTATTATAAATCAATTTTTATAGTCAATGTGGAATAGGAAGAAATAATATTTTTTTCTTTTTTATTTTTAGTTTAACCATAAATCAATTTTTATAGTCAATGTGGAATAGGAAGAAATAATATTTTTTCCTTTTTTATTTTTAGTTTAACTATGTTGAGCCTAGGCCGAGCCTAGCCTCAATGTTGGATGGAAGAATGACTTGCCCACATGTACAAGGGAATGATACTTTATAAGTATAAAAACTATTTCAAAATGTTACAAGATAGGTGTATTTAATTGTTGTTATTAACGTACTCACATGTCAAGTTCAAGAAGGAGGAGAAGGCTATGCAAGCATAATTTTCATGCAACCAATTAATCATTATATTATTAAAAAAGATAATTATCTAACTAGTACAAATAATATCTACTATAAAATATGGAAATCTACAAATAGTCAAGAACAACAAACACAAATAGCTCTCAATTCCAACTCATACAAATAGCTCCCGAATCGAACTTCTAATATGTAAGACTAAAATAACCTAATAACCATGTAAAATTTTGCTATGATATTATGCTCACATTATAAGCATCCTGGAAACAAGATTCCTAAATATAATCATCATGTCATTTATGACTCTCTCACTTGCTAAATTGTTGAAATAATGAAGTGAAGGGGGATACAAGGTCCAATATTAAGGATACTTTTAATAAACATTAGAGGAAATTTTAGTCTAAAAGTGGCTTTCTAAGAAAAAAATCCAAAAATTAATAAAAAAATGCTATATAAGCAATTTTTTAATTTTAATTTACTTTTATCTATGTCCTACAATAATTATTAGCAAAAAATTCAATAAACTTTTTTAATACATTATTTCTAATTTTTCACTTTTAGGGAAATCCCTCAATATATGGCACTTTTATTAAAATAAAAATTTATATATATTTTATATTTAAATATAAATATCTATATTTATATTTTGTATTTACTTATGTATATATAGTTTATTTTAAACTTTTTTTGTAGCTGCAATATATTTTTTGGGTCGGAATTTGGTAATTTTTCCTTTCTAGAATACATTTTTTTAACTATTTAATTATTTTATTACACTATTTTATATTTAATTATATTTAAATATTTTATATTTTTGGCTGGAATTTGGTAATTTGTCTTTTTTGGAATATAAAATTTCCTCTAATTCTTTCTTCTTGTGTTATTTCTATATAAGTAATTTTTACTTCAAAACAAAACATATCTTAAATAAAATTAAGATAAATGACATTTTAAAGAAGTAATAATAATGCCCATGACTTGGTGTGTGTACACTTTAAAAATGTAATAGTAATGTGTGTGGATTAAAATAATTAATAATTTAAAGGTATAACAGTCTCCTTTCTTGTGTCATTTCTATATAAGTAATTTTTACTTCAAAACAAAACATATCATAAATAAAATTAAGATAAATGACACTTTAAAGATGTAATATTAATGTTCATGACTGTGTGTGGATTAAGATAATTAATAATTTAAAGGTATAATAGCAATGTTAATCACTTAAAATATATTATTTTGTTATTATGTTTAATATGATAATTCACACATTTTTATTTTAGAAAACTTTTCATCTTATATATATTTTCTTGATAAATGATGTGGTGTTGACTTACCATTTTGAAATTTTCTAAAAAGTGGTTTAATGAGGTGTTTGAATATTTGAATACTTCATCTTTCATATTTTTTGGATTCACAAGAAACCTTAATAGCAAACTATATTGGATGTCTTGCATAAACAATACCCATGAGAGAACCTTGTGAAAAAACTAGGTTAGATGCTGCCTAAATGAACTATATGAACAAACTAGGATGGATGCCCTATTTAAACAAGCCTTATGAGAGAACCTAGCGAATAAATTAAGTCAAATGCCTAACATAATTGAACCTTATGAAAAAACTTAATTTATATGCCTTGTATAAATAAACCATGTGAGAGAGACGCGATAAAATTAGATCAAATGTGATCCCTTGAGTGTATTGTAGTACTATAAATAACATATCCAATAATAGGTGGTGGTTTTTAGAAACACAATTATGACATCATACAACACAATTACAACATTATACACATATTTCTTTTCATCATATGGATTGATTCATGGGCCATTTATTTATACCTTGGGTGATAGGGTTGATCCAAGTAACTTTGAACACTAAAGTCAACTCCAAAGCAATTATTCAATTTACATTTCCTAGCCCTTTTTGTGCCTACTCAATTAAATTCGACTTTGTCGAGACCACCTAGTTGATCCTATTTGGCCATTCAACACCTCTAGGTTACTTAGTCAACTTTTTAGTAGATTCACTTATACCAAAAGTTGGGTTTAACCCAAAATCAAACATCCTCCCTTCAAGGCAACTTCTTGAAGGATTAAGAGATGGAATTATCTTAGCATCCCCCTGTCAATACAACATTTTGGAGGATGAGGAGGTGACATTACCTTACTAGCCCCAAGGAAAATTTTAAGGATTGAAAATTATTTTGAAGTTTAAAAATTGGCGAATCTCACTAGTCCCTAATGTGAAAAAAATAAAATCTTTATTGATGTATTTGTAAAATTATTCAAATTTATAATGATATTATATATATTGTCTATATAATGTTGGCGATTTTTAAGGTAAAATAATTGTATATTGTAAAATTTGGGCGAATCACTTTTATAAAAAAATGGAAATTGGCGAATCTTTTTTTTGGAAAAACCATGGAAAATTAGCCCACTTACGAATATTAGCCCCTAAAATTTTCCATGACTAGCCCCCCTTAATGACACTTTCCTTAAGTGAAACCTAACAAACTTCTTCTATGTCAATGCCATTGTAAATTTATTAACAACTTAGATTATATACCCTATAATAAAGAAGAGCTACTGCATTTTCTTGTACCAATTATCCTACATAGACTTGTATATGAAGCTTAACATCTTGTTGTGGCAATGAGATATGTTTCACTTATATTGCACTATGGTTTTCATAATACATTGGAGTTTATTCCTTATGAGGAAACCCGACCTCTTCCAATAAGTTGTGAATCCAAACTACCTTGGTTCCAAAATTCACTACTTCTTCGTATTCAAAGCCTCGACAATTAATAAGGAAACAACGTACTACTTGTTACATGACAAAACAATTGAATTAATCCAAGATAAAACACATATATGTAAGTCAAGCTCCAATCATGCCCATCACTAACCCAATTATAGTCGGCATATTAAATGAACTAATTCAAATGTTTGTTAAAATATTGAGTGTTGAACTGATATGTACCTTTGATACACTATACAATTCTCTTTGCTACCTTTAGATAGGTCTCCTTTTGATCCTACATGAACCTATAAACCAAACTAACAATAAATTCAAATATATAATATACTATGAATCAAATAAATATGATTGCCATTGGATAATCATGTTCCTTAGCTTAACTCCCAACAAAAGCATAGTTGAACATCTCTATGACCTTCCATTCTCGACCTTTTTAAGAAATTCAAATGCATACTTTAGTTGAGAAATGAAGATACCATCATCCAATTACATAACTTGGGCACTAAGAAAGAAATTAAAAACACCTAAGTAGGTCATTCAAATGTGTCCTTCAATTTCATTTTTATGAGATAAATCAAATTTTCATATTCCCAATAATAATAATAACACAATTAATAGAACTACATATTTGACTTGTAATACATAAATCTTGTGATCTAATTAACAATGTTTGAAAGCAAGTTGAAGAAAAAAAGTTACCAATCTTCTTGTACCATGGCATATGTACCCCATTTTGATTCCTCCCATTTAAGCATATAATTATTATATTAAGCATTATTACAAGGCTATTATGCCAAGTTAAGTTGCATACATCAAAGACATTGTAAATGTATCTTATTAATTAAAGAAGGATGTGACCGAGAAATTGATTAGAGGGCTGAACACTTGATATTGATCATGATACCATAAGTGGGAATAGTGAGGGGGTTAAGAAGGGAGTCCAAGTGCACCTAAGAAACCCTAGCTACCTTTTCCAAATTACCTTGTAATGCCCAAAATTCATTTTGAGAAATATCTCCCCAAATATCCTCATTTACTTGATAAACCAACTAATATTATTAAAGGAATGAATGTGTCACATCACCTCTAAAACCTCCATCTTTCCTTGGGGAACGCGATGGGAAAAAAGAACCCGTGAAATGGAAGGTTGTGTGCATGGAAAAAGTTAGAGAAATTTTTTATGTGTGTTTGGGGATGTAAGGAAGATTCATGGAAAGAGTCATAGTTTGAAGAGGAACTATTGATCAAGAGGGAACACCCTTGTGTCGATGTGGAGAGAGTGTATGAGTGGCTCATAGAGGACAATTTTTGCTTGCTAGGAGAGAGAAGAATCATGTGAGTTGAGTGTAGAATCCCACGGAAGATTCTGGAGGTGGTGAGTGAGCCAATCATGATGTTAGAGGAATGTTGATCTAATGAGATCAATAAAACATGATTTTGAGCATGGAATGCAAGTGGACAAGCCTAACTTGATTTTGGGCATAAATGGCCTTGAATTAGACACGTGTTCGGAAAACAAGGACACATTGAGAGGGGAGGGAATTAAGGGAATTTGTAGGTAGTGAAGGGAATCTTTTGAGTGGTTGTCAACCAATTAATGAGGCATCTATCAATTTTTGGAGCCCCTAGACCCTTGGGGTAGAAGAATCTATGTTGTATGAAATCTTTAGGAAGAGAGTGGCCTTCATTTCCATTCTTTCTCTTGAGAGAATTGAGTTCTCCTATTAGTATCAAGCTTTGGATAGGGGGTGGCCAATTGTGAAGAGTTTGAGGTGCAATTGAGCCTATGGTTAGGCGTAAAAGAGCTCACTCTTCTTTAATATTTTTGGGAGGTGCACATTAGTGTGGATAAAGCGCCATCATATTTTTCCGTTATTTAGGGGGTTTTAAATAATTTGATTAAATTTGGTGTGATTTCATTATTTGATTTTTTTGAATTTTTTTCCAAAATTTGGTGATATTATTTTAAAAAAAATAATCGAAATTTAGCCTTACTACTTTTGGTGAGATCACATATTTCATTATTTAAATTATGTTTTTAAATTCGAAAAATATTTAGTATGTTTAAAAATATTTAAAGTATTTGTATTGTGTAATGAAAATTTCTCAAATTAGTATAGTCTAAGAAGACAATTTTTTAACATTAAACTATATTATTAAAATTTGATAGCTAAAAAATAATAATAATAACCATCTAATTTTAAGGTTACTATAAAGCCACACACAAAGTTAATTTTTGAGATCTCTATATTCATGGAATAAAAAAACCCAAGCAATTTAACTCTTAAAATTTATTAAAATTTATTAAAATATACATATTCTACTAGTATAGTTAAAATGTTTATACATTCTAATTTAATTTGTTTTTATTCTAATATTAAAATAATTATTTAAATAATAACCATTATAATTTCAATAATTATTTAAATAATAACAATTATAATTTCAAAATTTCAATCATTTGTATGTGGTTGATTGAGTTCAAAAAAATATAATGTAATTTGGATATCCCTATTATCAAATATTACAAATACGTTGAGACTCACATCTATTTATAATGAATCATGAACATTGTAAAATGAAAATCATTTTTATATTGTATTAGGAGTGCAAATTCTAATTAGATAAAATAAAACGAGAGATAGTAGAATTCCCATTAAAACAGTGGACCAGTTCACATTATATAAACCAACCATGTTTCAGAACGAACTAGACCAATCAGTCTTGCATGCTTTGGTGGGGAGATATAGTCATGTTTTAAGGTATCTTCTATTGCACTTTTGCATCTTTGAAACTTTTTGACAAGGTATAAGGTATTCTCATTGGATGAAGGACTAATCATCGAATAAGGTTCTTAGTGCCTTCCAAAATTATCAAATTAAAAGAAGTTGGTCAATAAAAGTGAAATATTTTTATTATTTATATCAAAATCAGATAAAATAATAATATTTTTGATATATTTTTATAAAAAGTAAATAAAATAATAATCAGTTAATTTGTTTAAAAAAAATAATTAATTATTATTTTAAAAATGGTAATCACTACTGTCATTAAAAATAAATAAATTGTGTTTTATTTTTTATAAACTATAAAATTTTAATACTTTAATATAATTAAAAAAATTCTACACATATATCTAATAAATTATAAAATTACAATTCATTAACATTTAAAAAAAAGAAATTAGAGATGGAAGGAGCTTGGGAAATCTTTGTCGCGGTTAGAGTAAAATCATTTTACCTTAGTTATTTAAGCTTTGTACCATTTGTATGAATTTTGTGCATATCTTTTTTGCAAATTGTTCAATGGTGAATTCTTGTGATCTGATGAATAAATTTGTCTTTTTTGCAGGTATGGTTTCTTGTCACGCTAGCTCTTTTTCGGTTTCATACATCTTTATGTTGAAGTTTGGTTCTGGTCTTCCAATGGTTCAAAAAATTTCTTCCCTTAATGTTTTAGTGGATGAGGAAGCTTTCAGCTGTGATTTATTTTTGGATAATGGTTTGGTTTGCATATTTAATGGGTACTAGTCGTGGCTAGCTCATCTGCATAAATGGATCTCTAAGACATGAAAGCCCCTTTTGACGAATGAGTTGAATGTTTACCCTATGGAACGAGGTTTCTTCATTGTGGTTTTTGATAAGATTGAGGACAATAAGGATATATGTGAAGTTGGGTCGTGGTTTTAGGGGATTGTTAGCCTCTTCATGCAACCCTAGACTCCCACTTTTGACCTGGTAATGACATCAATTTCTACAAGCCCAGTTTGGGTAAGGCTTCCGAACCTTCCCTTGCATGTCTAGAATCAAACATCACTTTTTTCCATTGGAAATGCGCTAGGAAAATTCTATCGTAGTTGCCTCAGAAAAATTTAAAATATATATATATATATATATATATATATATATATATAAATGAAAAATTCAAGACTACTTATGCTCACATCTGTGTGGAGATGGACTTCAACAAGGGTTTCTTGCGAATATTAATTTGATGGCTCCAAACTATGTTTGGGTCCAAAAGATAGACTATGAGAATATCTCATTTTGGTGTAGAGCATGCTATGAAACGAGGCATGTAATTAAAAATTTTCCCAAGCATTCTTAAAATAACAAAGACAAGAAAAAATCTCGAAGACCCAAATAGTGAGAAGGTGCACAAGGTGATCACTATACTGTACTCAAAGAAGAAGAGAAGGGATTGAAGTTTTTGTGTCATAGCGAAATCATTTGAGGATTTGGATTGAGCCTCTACGATCAATCTCCAACTAACAAGCAAAATTAGAATATATAAAAACTCTGACCTTATAATCTAGATTTTTTAATACAAATCTCTACATATTTAGTTTAAAAAAAAAGAAAAAAAAAACATTTTAAAATTATATTATAAAATGTGAATACTTCACATAATTAACATTTTTAAGTTTTATTATACAATGTGAACACTTAAAGTTTCAAAAGATTTTTTTTTATTTTTTTTTTATTTTTTTATTTATTTATTTATTTATTTATTTATAAATTACAATTTATTGATTTTTTTAAATCAATAAAAATAAGAAAATTATTAATTTCTTTCAAAAATATTAAGAAAAATTAATTAATTAATAAATAAATAAACATTATAAAAATCAATTGAATAATAATAATTGTTCTAAGTATATTTAAGAAAGATGAATTGTTATTAAAAATATAGTAGTTATTTGTCCACATCTTTATAAATGATGAATATTTTAGAAAATTTCATTTCTTTTTAAATACACAACAAATTAAAATTTGTTAATATTTCTTAATTGTATTGAAAAATAGGAATATTTCAATTCAATTGAATACAATAATAATAATAAGTGGTTAACATTTTAATTAAAAATAATAAAATTATTAAAAATTTTCAAAAAATATAAAAAAAAATTAACTCATCAATAAAAGTGGAATATTATTATAATTAAAAAAAACTAAAATACTTTTGAAAAAAATAATCATTATTTTCAATATAACAATCTAATAATATTGAAAATATAATTTTTTTCTCACCTTTTATACATATTAAAGTTAAATTATTTCTTTTTTTATATATAAATAATAAATTAACACTCTTATTCAATAAAAAAAACTCCTCCAAATTTTCCTTACGCTTTTTAAAATTTCTCCATAAATTATAATTTATGTTTTATAAACAATTTTACATACTTCCATTCCTAAATATGCATAGGAACAATGTTTTATTAATAATAAAACATTGAATACATCTAATTATAATATGGAATAATCAAACTATTTTTTTATATAATAAAATAGCTTTTCATATTTTCGGTTAAATATGACCAGGAATATTTTTTTCACAAAGGAAAAATTCGTAATTTTATTAATTGAAAACAAAATTACATGTTACACTTTGCTTGTAATAAACAGAGAAATCATGCAAGAAATTGCATCCAGATGCTAGTAAAAATAGGGGAGTGAAATTAATTCTGTCTCCCTTTTTTCTTTTCAACCTTTCGCCAAGGACCAGGCGTTGGCATGGTTGTGATATGTGCGAGCTGATTTTCATTTATACTTGCTCCATTGTCCTTGTCCGAATCGGATGTGTCTGTGTTGTGTTGTCTTTTTTGTCCTCCACTTCCTGGTGCCTCTTGTTCCAGTGATGTTGGTGCTGTGTTTGATGGCTCTTGCATCTCTTGTTCTTGTGTCTGAACTTCGGTTGTTTCCTGTATGTTTTCTTCTGGAGTAGGTTCTGTCTTTGCATCTTCCATCTCCTATTCTGGTTCATCAGAGGGAAATTGCCATCCCTTTGTAGCTTTTCTTGTCTTTTTCTTTTTCCTGTTGTCTCTTTTAGCATCCGGACATGTGCTTTTCAAGTGCCCTATTTTTTTGCATATTCTGCATCTGAAGGCAGTGTTCTCATAATCGAGGTGTTTCGTCCATTTTTGCTGTTTGTGAGACAACAGGATGCATTCTGGAAGCCCTTTGCTGAGGTCCACTTCCACACAAATGCGAGCAAAAGTGTAAACCCGCTCCTCCATGCGTTGGGTATCCTTTTTTATATAACTCCCAATCATATCTCCAATGCTGCCCAATACATCTTCATTCCAGAAATGAAGTGGAAGGTTATAAAGCCGCACCCAGACCGGCATTTTGGCGACCTCCATGGTGTTTGCATCAAACTCAGGAAACCATGGAGTGATGAATAAGCCGGTGGAACCCCAGAACCATGGCCCAGACCTCTGAATGTGTTCTTTGGCTTCCGAGGATAAGAATTTAACAATGAAAAATCATTTTGAACAGAGGTTTATTTCGCAATCTGTTGTCCAATTTGTGAAAATCCAATGGAAAATCTCCATTGGTTTCGGCCAAAAAAAATTAAATCTACATATGAGTGCTTGTGATTCAAATACAGATTTGTAGTCATCAATCTCGGGTAGTTCAATCTGCAGTTCTGGAATCTGGTTGAGCTGTTCCACAATGTATGGTTTAGGGGCAATTGCTATCGGAGTCATAGGAGTAGCAGATTTGTTCTTCCCCTTTAGTATATTCTTGTAGGATGTTCCTGTGGGAACCTCATGACTGTTAGAGTTTGTGCTCCGGTGACCCTGTACATTATGTAGTCCGGCAGCACCCCCTCTCAGTCGCAGATTGAGAAGGAAGGTAGAAGCAGGACATATACCATAGTCTTTGAGGATGCTGGTGTCTTGTAAAGATTTCCCTCCATGGATGAGGGATTGTTCCAGACTTGGGTATCTTGTTGTCCGCTCTATAATTTTCTTCAGGCTTGAGACCTGTTCAGAGCCATTTACCCAAAATAATATACTGTTTCCTTTAGGAGTTTTTATAAAAATCTGAAAACAGAGTGGTCTTACCCGATAACCCTGTGCATATGTATTGGATATTTGCTCAGACAGTTCTGGGTTAGTTTGCCTCCGTATTGCCAAGTCTAGGCCAGAAGCCAAAGCTGATCCGGTGAATGCTGACATGCCATTTGCACCGCCACACCGAAGAGCCGCACCCAGATCCAAAAGCCCGCATACAGTACCCAATAAGCACAACTCGGCCACAGAGTAATGGCGCTGCAACAGAGGGCGTGCACAACACCTTGCCCAGCAAAAAAAATTCGAGTATATGTAGCCCTCCTCACCAGATTTCCGAGAGAATCTCAAACCAATGTAGGTGGGCTGCCTCCCCGCCTCCGTCCCAGGTGAATTGTCCATTGCGGGAAAATCACATCGTTGAGTCTGCAGGGAGCCTCCTTGACGTACGGGAGTCCATCCCTTCCGGTGCGATGGCTCGACGGATAGAAATCTTGTCCCTCTGTCGCGCGGTATAGACGCCGAAGATCAACGGGTAAGTCATGGAGCTCACGGGCATGGTGGCACCTCCCGATGAAAGTCGCAAACTGCAGTAGGCGTGCTGATGCAGTATGGAAAACCCTAGGGTAATGAAATCGCAGGAGCTCGCCATCAAAGTCATAATTATGATATGATAAATATGATTTAAAAAATAAAAATATTAAAATCATAAATAATATAAATAAAAATGTTATTTTATATATATATATATATATATATATATATATATATATATGGTTTTGGGGCGGTTTGATAAGATTGTAGATTTAGGGCTATTTTTGTTGGTATTTTTTGTGTTTCTAATATGTTATAGATATTTATTTTGAGTTGCAAAATATTGTTAAAGTGTTATTTGTTTGTTTTTATTGAACTTATATGATTAAAGGTATGATCATAGTCTTATAGGTAATTTGCTTTTTATAAATGAAAATTAAGATTTATATATATGTGTGTGTGTGTGTGTGTGTGTGTGTGTGTGTGTGTGTATTAAAATTATAGATATTTTCAGAAAAAATAGGAATATTTAAGAGATATTTTCAAATTTTTACTTGTATTAAATATATTAAAAATTGTAGAAGAAAAACATGTATTATATTTAAGATGAAATATGATAAAAAATAAAATAAAATTACAAATGATATTTGAAAAACATGATTTTAACAATTTTTAAATTTTAAAGTTATGAAATTTAAATATAGGGGAGAACTTAATTGGAGATTTTAGTGATATGAAATCACGAAGATTAAGAAATCTAAGGTTAATATTGTAAACCGATTTATGGAGAAAAAGATATATGGTATGTATATATATATATATATATATATATATATATAGGAACGGTTATAGTTTTATATTAAAACTTTGGCTTGAATGCCTTAAATCGGATTCCAAAATATGGGAGCAAAGCCCAATTTTCCTCACCTGTCAGGAATTCTATGACCCAGATACTTATATGCCGATGCTTCTTACATTTAGGAATCGAATCAATCTTCGAGATTTTCCCTAACTTGTGAATACAAACGAACTGTTGCAATAAGATACAATAAAACATAAAAACCAGAAATTAAGGGATTGGATCCCACTCTTCGTTCCTGTCTCTTAAAAGAGTGTCGATGGAAAGAAGAGCAGCTTTGTTGGCTTCCAAATCTATGTCCTTATTATTCTCTCGCAATACATGGAAGAAGTTCACACTTTGTAAAGATTTAACCAGTGTTTTAATTCTTATAATCAATCTTGCAAGCTTGAGATATTTAGGAATAGATTTTTCCACAATAGTTTTTATTATGGACTGAGAGTTGCCAATTACGTTTGCCTCTTTGATGTCGACTTCCTTGAATTGCTTGAGGCCTTGGAGCAGTGCCAACGCTTCTGCTTGGGTGTTGGTGTTGTGTCCCAAGCCCCAAGCATAATTATGCACAATGCTGCCTTCAAGATTCTTAATGACACCTCCCACCCCTGCTTTCCCGGGATTGCCTTTGGCAGCCCCGTCGAAGAATAAAGTATATCTAGACTGCTTATTGATCCAATCGGAGAAGTCTTTCTCGTTGAGTCTGATTTGCCATTCTTTGCTTGTCTTGCTCTGCTTTACTGCTACAGAGAATTGGAGGCCCATCATGTTGTTGCATTCCAAATCCTGATGGCTTAAGTTTGTACCCTCAAGCTGATCGCCCAAGCTTTATTTCAGTTGGCTTTTGATCTTGGCCATGGTTATCTTAGAATTATGCGCTTTACCTTTAAAGATTCCCTTATTCCTTTCAAGCCATATTTGCCAACAAATAATCTTTGGCAAGGAGAGCCAGGCAGCCTTAAAACCGTCATTATTTGGGAAGACACCCGGATAGCTGTGCAACCAACAAGCAAACATATCAGCGATGGATGTAGGGGTTGCGAAGTTTTTTCCCCAAGGACTCAGGGCCTCATGCCAGACCTTTGCAACGAATTTACAATCCAACATTAGATTACTAGCATTCTCCTCATTTTCGCAGCACATCGAACATCTAGACGACCCATGGAATCCTCTTTTCTTCAATTTGTCCTCAGTCAAAATTCTGTTGTGGCATATGAGCCAAATGAAGAAGTCAATTTTTGAGATGGTATTATGTCGCCATAGCCCTTTCCAAATCACTGGATTGGGCGGGACATGCGATTGTTTCTTCAATTAGGCGTATCCCTGCGCCACTGTGTACCTGCCAGAATGAGAGCCCCATCCACGCTTGTCCTGCCTCCTTGCATGGATCGGGGCCATGCCCTTCGAATGAGCGATCAATGCATCCCAGTCCTGCTTCAAATCCGACGGAACTTGAAGATGCTTCCAACATGACCATTCACAACCATCCCAAGTCGAAATGTCCCACAAAGTAATGAAACCAACACTGGACATCAGGATCATAGTGCATTCAAAGCGTGGTTTTCGGAAAGTGGAGGCTCATTCATTATGTTGTCATCCCATATTCGGATTTGTTTACCATTGCCCGGTATCCAATAAGCATGATTATGGATCAACGGGATGGCCTGCGCACAGAGCTTAAGCATATGCGAACCTGTTTTTGTGAGGGGTCTGTCCAGACTTCGTTTCCTTTGCCCAATGAGATATTTCTTCCACGTAGCTTTTTGTGCCCAACTAGGCTTAGGAGCGATGACCCTCCATATGATTTTTCCCCCCATAGCAACGTTTTGAGTGCGAAGGTCTTTGAAATTCAATCCTCCTTCCGTCAGAGGCTAGGTGACTTTGTCCCATCTAACAAGTGGTATTCTATTTTCGTTTTGTTTGCCACCTTTCCAAAAGAACCTTCGAATGAAATCCTCCATCTTCCTGAGGATGCAGATAGGGGCCAGGAAAACGGAAAATTGAAAGATCAGAAGACTATTGAGGTCAGCCTTGATCAGAACTGACTTACCAACAAGATTGAGCCATGAGAATCCCTAGGCCTAGATCTTGAGTTTAAACTTGTCTAACAGTGGGAGCCAATCTCTACTAGAGGAGTTTTTTTGGAAGATTGGGAGGCCCAGGTACTTGAATGAGGTCCAAATGGAGGAGCCAGCATAGCCCAAACACCTGGAGATAGCATTGAGAACGCTGTTATAAATATTCCAACTATAAATATGACATTTCCCCTTATTTAATTTGCTGCCCATAGCATCATTGTAGTCATCTATCACTTCTTTAAACCTTGTAGCAGAATGCACTGAGGCTGCGCCCAACAATAGAGAATCATCGGCAAACAAAACATGATTAATGTTCTTAACTCCTCTAGCAATGTTAAGGCCCAGGATCTCTTGATTAAGTTTCTTCTTATCCAAATAAAATCTTAGAATAGAGGCTTGAAGAAAAAATAGGAGAGGGGAAAGAGGACACCCTTGCCGAAGCCCTCTTGTAGCTTTAAAGAAGTCCGCTGGTCGCCCATTCACTAGAGGGGAAATCCAAGGCTCGGAGATACAAGCACGAATCTAGTTGATGAACTCTAGCCCAAACCCAAACTTGTGCATAACATCAAAAAGAAAGCTGAGTCTAACACGATCGAAAGCATTAACTAGGTCCAGTTTGACAACCATTCCCTTTTCTTTTCGTTGCAGGCTTGAGTGGATTGCCTCCTGCACTAGAATAAAATTATCCACAATCTGCTTCCCATGAACAAAACCTCCTTGGTTCTCTGGGATAATATGAGGGAGAATACCTTTCAATCTGTTGGCTATCACCTTGGTTATCAACTTTTAGCCTATATTACATAGAGATATAGGTCGAAATCTGTTAAAAGCACTAGCTCCCTTTTCCTTCGGAATAAGGGCAAGAAAGGCTGAGTTCGTGCTACCCCCAATTTTCTGACAGGCTTGGGACTTCAAGACCATCTTGTGTAAATCATTTTTCACTGTCTGCCAACAAGAATGAAGGAATCTAGCTGTGAAGCCATCCAGACCGGGGGTTTTGTTAGGCTCCATAGCAAAGGGAGCATCCTTTATTTCCTTTCTAGTAACCTTTGCTTCCAGGTGTTGATTCATCTTGGAGGTTATCTTGGAAGGAACCACATCCAAAAATTTAGAGTTTTGATCCAACACACCTTCTTCACTGTAAAGGTTTTTAAAATGAGAGAAAGCTGCCCTTTTAATTCTCTTAAAGTCATTGTGAGTTATGGAGTCTTCCTTGATTTCTAAGATGGAGTTGAAGCTTCTTCTCACTTGGGATTGTTTATTGAAGAAAGAGGTGTTTCTGTCTCCCGATTTTAACCAAAGGTTGCGAGACTTTTGTCTCCAAAATTCTTCCTCCAACAGACAGGGCTTATGAAACTTCTATTGTAAATTTGCCTCCCTGTCTAGAGTTTCTTTTGTGATCTCTGCATCTTCCATTTGCAAGTGATGGAGATCTAGATTGTCTTGGGCATGCTTTCTTACTACCGTTGGGTTAGGGAGAGTTTTGGCCTAGCTTTTCAAAACAACTTTCACTCTTCTGAGCTTTTTCTCCCATACATAGAAAGGTGAGCCCTTGACAGGCATCCTCCAACTTTCCTTTACCTTGTCCATGAAGTCTGGATTCTTGACCCATAGAGGACTAAATCTAAATGGAATAGGGCCTAAATCATTTTGGGCTGATAGCTCTAGCTTAATAGGTTTATGGTCCGAAGCGCTGCAAGGAAGGATAAGCATTCTAGCCTCTAGTCCTAAAAGGAGAAAGGAGCTTTGAACAAGGAATCTATCTAATCTTGCTGCAATATGCCCAAAACCGACTCTTTTATTTAACCAAGTGTACTTACCATTTGAGGGCTTGATGTCGAGCAGGTCCCAATCCTGCGTGAGGTCCTCCACCTCCCTTGCCGGATCCCTAACAATGCTACCTCCTCGTTTCTCAGACAAAATCAAGGTGAGGTTGAGATTGCCAACAATGATCGTATTTTCCAGATTTTCTATATCTGATAGGTTTTTGATAGAGTCCCAATAGGCCTTCTTCTCCCCCACATTTACTGGGACATACACATTAAAGAGGCTGAAGACCTCCTTAGTATCCTGATGCTGGAGCTTCATGAACAGCCAGTGAGTATTTTGAATCTCAGTGACCATCGTGTACTTGTTAATATTCCAAAGAGTGCCCAGACCATTCGAGGCTCCTCGAGCTGAGACAACCTGTCCTCCCCCTTTATTCCAAAATTTCTTACTTGTTTGGAGGAAGTCTTTATCCTCCATTTTTGTCTCCTGGATTAGAAGGATATATGGGGCTTCTATCCTTAACAGGCTTCTTATGGCTTCTTCTTTCACTTTGCTCCCCATTCCTCTGCTATTCCAGGAGACAACCTTCATCACTTACTTTTTGTGTGTGATGAGCTCCCTTGGAGCCCTGTGTCTGTTTTCTTGTAATCTTCGGAGTTCTTGACAATAGATTCTCAAGGGTTGGTTGACTGCCTTGGAGCTTGTCTTTGTAAGTTTCTTGCTCTCTCTTCTCTCGGGCAAGCATTCGACCTCTTGTCGATCTTCTAACCGAAATTTGTGATTCCCCTATTTCTCTTTCCTCCTATGATTCCTCTGACTCTTGTTCTTCCGCTTCATCTTCTACATGCTTCTCCTTATGTCTTTCTGGGGCACTTTCTCCTTGCCTCAAGCCTGAGGGTGTCCCTTTATCTGGGGTCGCTTTCTTATGCATTTTGACCTCCTAGACTTCCACTGAAGCTGAGCTTAAGGGCCCAAACTTGTTCTCTTGGCCCTTCGCGGTAGGGTTTTGCTGATCAGGAGCCGGCTGAGGACCTTTACCTTTTGGGGCCCCAAAAGGGTTTGGGGTCTTATGGGTAGTCTTTGATCGCTTAACCTGCTTCCAACCCTCCTCTTTTCCTTTCTCTGCCTCTCCATTGCTCGGACAACCCCTAGCAAAGTGTCTGTAATCGTGGCATTTTCAGCACTTGAAAGGAAGTTGCTCATAATCTAGTTTTTGTAAAATGTGAGACCAGCTGCCGACAATGATTTTTATTCCCTCCGGTAGTTCCACCTCTAAATCGACCTCGACACAGATTTGAGCACAATCGTATTAATCCTTGTTGTTTTCTCGGTCAATGAATTTTCCCAGAGCGTTGCCTATGTGCTTCAGAGATTCCCAATTTGAGAAATGCATTGGGAGATTCGGCAACCTTACCCACACAGGAACGACCCTCGGAACATCTACTGCTGGATCAAAATCCGGCGTCCACTTAGGGAGGTATAGACCCTAAGGTCCCATAAAGTAAGGGCCATTCCTAAAGATCAAATCTTTGTCCTCTTTTGAGATGAATTCGAACAGAAAGTAGCCTCTTCCCAAGAAGTACGAGGTTACACTGTTCTTGATCAATGGCCTCCAGTTTTTGACAACCCAGGCCTCTGTTGATTTTGGAGAGGGCCAAAGGGCCAGTAAACTGACCCACTAGGTGATGAATAGGCGCCAGCCCACACCCCCGTTTGCTGTGAATATTAACAAAGATTTGATTGAATGTCAACGTGGCTTACACGTTAGCAGTGATAGGGTTTGTTATTGTAGTTGACAAGTGTCATTCCGTGGCATTACATTAACACACATGGTACTGTGGATAAGTAGCAATGAATATGATGTCTCGGATTTTGTTCTCCGTATGCCTTGGCTGCCCCGCCAGTAACTCGCATTCACTCTGATAGTAAATGTTACAGCTCAGTTGGTTGTCATTTCGGTTTTTCCGTCTATGGACTCGATAGTCGGTTCATTTGTGTTTTCGCTGTTGGTTTGAGCCCCCGTTGGAGGTCTGGTTCTCCTGCGCCGAGGTCTCGACTTATCTCTGCATTCCTTCTGTGTCGAGGTCTCGATTTAACTCTTCATTCGTTGCGATGGTGGTCGGTCTCTTCTATAGCAACTTCGCTCGCTATCTCCTCATTTGGACAGGGCTTGAACTTGCCCACTGTAACTTTCTTGGTCCTCTGTCTCTGAAAACTCTGTTTCAGGTTGTTCTGGTTTCTTTTTGTTTAATTCCTCCGCGCCATATAAGTTCTTGGATTAACCTTGGCTTTGGTTTATTACACAGGTATTCTTCTCCGGGAACTCCGTCTACAGGTTCACTTCGACTCCGTCGATTTCACTGGTAAGCTCTCGTTCTCTGCTATACTTACTGTACCCTTTCATTCACGCATTAACAACTTGGCTCCTTGTGAGCAGTTTGTTTGGCCGAGATACAAGGGCGTTTGTTCTTCTGCGGACTCTCTCTCTCGGACTCTCCGTCACCGTGTCCGTGCTCGCTTTCAAACCCCTTTTCCCACGTCGACCCGTTAAACTCACGTTTCCTCGAGGGAGACATAACTAATATCGTTTGCAATTGTCTTCCCAGGTGTGTGTGCGAGGTCTCTCAAATGTACCGACGCCCCAAGCTTGGCTTCCTCGTCGCCCTCTTTACGGGTAGCATCATGTCCACTCTTCTTTTATTGTTTCTGTTGTGTCTGGTTGAAGTTAAGCCGCTCCGCTTTACTCTGTTGAATCTGGGGTTTTGCTCCTCCGTTTACCAGTTGTGTTTGCTATCCGGTTTGGGAAGTTCTTCTCGGTAGTTCTGAATGAAACCGTGAGGGTTTCGACCCTTTGCCTCCGGAAGGGTTTCAATGTTTTCAAACCCTGGCTGTGATGTTTGTATGGCCCGAGGGTTTTTATTTAAAGAAACTTTTGTAAATTATTACAAACAATCTCTGAGAGATTCTGGACTGTAAACAAATGCTTTTTTTTATCTATTCAGGGAGATTTTGCTCATTTATGGTTTCGACTTACACAGAGAATGAAAGTAATGGTATTCCGAAGTAAATTGTTTACATGTGGTTTTTTTTTACGCTCTTCTGCATGTCCTGTTCGTTCTTCAGTCGGCGTTTCCTTCCCATGAAACGCTGGACTTCTTGTGAAATGATTTCTCGAACACCTGTTTGCTAAAAGAAATCTCACAGCACTTTTATACACTGTTATTTGTTACAACTACTCAATAAATCGATTTCTCGTTATTACTCGTCCGAATCAAAGTAGAACAACAATTTTTCATTATAATAAAATGAAATTCAATTCTTGGCAAAATTTCTCTTTCCGATAATACGTATAGTCGGGCTTCAAAAACTCGGAACTCTATTCTATTACCCACTGTTGGCCATGTGAACCTTTCTCAAGTTGTTTTCCGTCCTTTTTGTATTCCAAATTCCAACTAGTTCGTTGTCAGTTGGTAACCGTTCCTTGTTCGTTACACAGGGGCGTTATTCACCTTCGACTATTTCTTTCTATTTTAATGCATAATGAACTGAAAAGATAATCTAATGACCTATCACAATTTCTTGTTGACAATAATTAAAAGAAATAATAACTAACTGGAAACAACTCCTACTGACAGTTACCCTCCTAATCAAAAACAAATTAATCCTAGACAGGTACAAAGACCTGTAAAACACACATTTCTGAAAACATAAAAACCTGCTGACTGCTCGCCTCCCTAGTCGGATGCTCCTGCATCAGGCTCCCGGGGTAGCGAAAAGTCATGGCTCCGCTCCATGAGGTCATCCACTGAATAGCCAATTTTCTGGATCTGTGCTGCGTCAAGCCAGGAACTGTCCTCTATAGGATGGTTCTTCCACTTGACCAGGTACTGTAAATAATCCTTCCTGCGCGTTCTTTTGGCTACCTGTGTATCGAGGATTCCCTCGATCTCAAGGGGTTGCGCTGCAGGCATCTGTTTTAACCAAACATCCTCATCATCTGGGGTATGCCGTTCTGACCGCGTTGCCTCTTCATCTCCTGAACTAGTAGTGTAAGGGAACAGGTCTGCTACGTTAAAAATGGGCGAAATGCCTATTCCAGGTGGCAGCTGTATCTCATAGGCATTGGCTGAAAACTTGCGGAGAATTCTGCAGGGGCCTATTTTTTTAAACTTCAACTTGTTATACTGCCCTCTTGGAAACCGTTCCTTGCGCAGATGGGCAAGGACTTCGTCTCCAATATTGAACTGAACATCTTGCCTTTTCAAATCTGCCTGCTGTTTTTACCTTTGACCGCTGTCTATCAACTTCAGTTTCACCTGTTCATGCAGATCACTCATTGCTTGAGCGAAATCTTCTCCATCTGCGCTCCTCTTCTCAAGTTTGCCCAAATCCCGCAGTTCATGCACTCCGCGAGGATGCATGCCGTACAGAACCTGAAAAGGACTGTATCCCGTACTGCGATTTGGAGAATCATTATACGCAAATTCCGCTTGGGCAAGTACGCGATCCCACATCCGCGAATTTTCTCCGATTAAGCTTCGTAGCAGGTTTCCCAAACTCCTATTTACCACTTCTGTTTGCCCATCGGTCTGTGGGTGATAAGCAGAGCTGAAATTCAGTTGAGTGCTCAGCTTTTTCCACAAGGTACGCCAGAAGTGCCCTGTGAAACGTACGTCCCGATCCGAAACAATGGATCTTGGCAAGCCGTGCAGCCGAACAATTTCGGTGAAGAACAAGTGGGCTACGTGAGTAGCATCACTAGTTTTCCGACAGGGTATAAAATGTGCCATTTTCGAGAATCTGTCCACCACTACCATCACGGAGTCAAATCCTCGCTGTGTTCTAGGTAAACCCAGGACAAAATCCAAACTGACTGAGTCCCATGGCCTACTTGGTATGGGCAATGGCGTATAGAGTCCTGAATTCTGGCTGTGGCCCTTTGCCAGCTGACACATTTTGCACCTGCTCACATATCTCTGCACATCTCGTCGCAACTTTGGCCAAAAATAGAAATGATGTACCTGAGATAATGTCTTGTCTATGCCGAAATGTCCGGCTAGACCTCCGCTATGTTTTTCTCGTATGATGTTTTCCCGCATCGAACATTCGGGAATACACAACTGTCCTCCCTTAAACAACAATCCCTCTTGTAGATTGTAGTCCAACCAAGGACTGTGATTTCGCAGTAAAGGGTTCTGACATGCTTCATGCGCTTCTTTAAAATCTGGATCTGTGTGATATAGATCCCTCAAATGGTCAAAACCCAGTACCTGTACTGTACTTTCTTGCAAAAGCAGAGCTCTTCTGCTTAACGCATCTGCTACCTTGTTGGATTGTCCGCTGATATGCTTCAATACGAAAGTAAAGCTCTGCAGATATTCCACCCACTCTGCATGCTTGTGATTCAACTTGTGCTGCTGCATAACATACTGTAAAGCAGAATTGTCAGAAAATAAGACAAACTCATTACCTAACAAATAGTGCCTCCAGTGCTTCAAGGCTTGAACGACCGCATAAAATTCTTTGTCATATGACGAATACTTCTGTGTGCTTTCATTCAACTTCTCACTGAAATAAGCAACCGGTCTGTCTTCCTGGCTAAGTACTGCCCCAATGGCTGTACCGCTGGCATCACAACGAACTTGAAAAAGTTTGTTGAAATCCGGTAATCTCAAGATCGGCCTCTCAGTGATCTTTTTCTTCAAAGTCTGAAAACTGCCTTCTGCTGCTTCAGTCCAGCGGAAAGGCTGATTTGCCTTCTTAATTGTGTCCAACATAGGTGCACAAATCCCACTGAAATTCTTGATGAACTTCCTGTAAAAACTCGCTAAACCATGAAAACTTCGAACTTCAAATAAGTTCTTTGGAGATGGCCAGCTTACGATTGCTGCAATCTTTTCCGGATCCATCTTCAGCTCATTCTCTGCAATCACAAAACCCAGATACACTAGTTCTTTCTGGAAAATGGTACACTTTTTCAGATTTATCAGCAGCTTGTTCTGCTGCAGACTTCGTAATACACTTCGAACATGTCGAAAGTGCTCCTCCTTTGTTCTGCTGAAAATTAGTATATCATCCAGATACACTATCACAAATTTTCCGATAAAGTCTTTCAGTACTTCATTCATCAGTCGCATAAAAGTACTGGGAGCATTGCTCAATCCAAATGGCATCACCAGCCATTCATACAGTCCTTCATTTGTCTTGAACGCTGTTTTCCACTCATCCCCCTCTCTGATTCGAATCTGGTGGTAGCCACTTTTCAAGTCAATCTTCGAAAAATATGCTGCCCCACTCAAACAGTCCATCATGTCATCCATCCTTGGTAATGGAAACCTGTACCGAATCGTAATTTTGTTGATGGCTCTCGAATCTGTACACATCCGCCATTCGCCACCTTTCTTAGGAGCCAATACTGTCGGAACTGCACAAGGACTCATACTTTCTCTGATCAATCCTTTATCAAGCAATTCCTGCACCTGTTTCCGAATTTCTTCATGATCTTTTGGACTCATACGATAAGCTGCCTTGTTTGGCAAGCTGGCTCCTGGTATAAAGTCAATGCAGTGGGTGATGCCTCTCTTGGGAGGTAATTCGTCTGGAAGATCATCCACTACAATATCCCCAAATTCCTGTAACATCTCTTGAATTTCCTCAGGTAAATCTGAAATCGTGGTGTGTAGTACCACTGTCCTTGGCCTTCTCACGACAGCGAAATTCACCTCACTGTCTTCAATCTGTCTCAAAAATTCTTTTCCTCCCAGCAGCAGTGCTTTTACTCCACTTGCTTCTGTTGTTCCTTCCTCTTTGATGGGTACAAGTGTGTGCTTGACCCCATCTTTAACAAACTTGTAACAGTTCGTTCTTCCATCATGCAACACTTTTCTGTCAAACTGCCAGGGCCTCCCTAACAGTATGTGACAGACATCCATCGGCATAACATCACAGACAATCTTGTCTTTATATCTGCCGATCTGAAACTCCACTTCGCACTGTTCATCAACTAACAATTGATGCCCCTTTTGCAGCCATGACACCTTGTATGGAGTGGGATGTTTCAGCTTTTTCAATCCCAGTTTCTCCACCATTTCCGTGGCCACTAAATTGTCAGTGCTTCCACTGTCAATGATCAGTTTGCAGCACTTTCCCTTTGATTTGAAAACTGTCCTGAACAAAGTCTTCCTTTGATCCGGGTCCATAACCTCCTTGGCTGGCTTTAACAGCACCTTGTTCAACACCAGGGCTTCCCCTGTCTCTGGTGCATCTTCCACTTCCTGTGGAGGTGCTTCCGCCTCCTCCGGCTGAGCGACATAAGCTCCTCTTCCACCTGCTGGTTCGCCTTCAGGACATTCATACGATTTGTGCCCCCACTTTTGGCACCTGTAGCACTGGACAGTTCCTCTGCCCCGACCAGTTCCTCTCCCTCGCTGGGCTGGCCGTCCTCCTCTAGTGCTGTTGTCCTTCTCTGCTGTCCCTGCAGTTTTGGAACTGCTACCTTCCTCATTGGACCCTGTTCCTCTGCCTTTACCAAAGGCCTTTCCCTTCCCTCTGCCAGATCCACCTCCTCTTCTGGCATTCTGTTTCCTATTTATTTTCTCTTCAGCTTTTAGTGCAAACTGATATGCTTCTTCCAAGGTTCTGGGCGAAAGGATCCCAATTTCATCTAATATCTCTCCCCTCAGCCCATTTACGAACCTTGCTGTCTTTTCTGGTGTGTCTTCCACATAACCTGCCCTCAAGTTCAGTTTGTAAAATTCTTCAGTATACTCCTTAATTGTCATCCCCCTTTGTCTCAAATTCTGTACCTGTTGATACAACATTATTTGATAATCTTTGGGCAAAAATTTCTCCTTCAGTTTCGCCTCCATTCTGGCCCATTTCCTTATAGGCTGTTTTCGCTGCCTTTTCCTTTCTGCCTGTACGCTGTCCCACCACAAGGACGCATGTCCTTTCAGCTTGGTGGCAGCAAACTTCACCTGTTTGTCCTCGCTGGTTTCCTCAAATTCGAAGTATTTATTTACTTCACTCAACCAGTCCAACAACACATCTGCCGACAAATTGCCGTCATAAGTGGAAAGCTCATGTTTCGGCTTATGACTGGACAACAGAACTGACTTCAACAATCTCAGTTCAGGTGTCACTCCTTCAAATTCATCTTCCGATTCTGCAATATCCTCATCACTGTCATCTGCTGGGTTTCTCCTGCCCCCAGCTTCTACTGCTGCCAATCTTTGATTCAGAATCCGAATTTCATCACGCAGTCCCTCTTCTGCCACTCTTCGGATTGCTCTACCTCTTCCCCTTCCTCTACGACCAACTTCCATTTTCTCGCAACTTCAAACTTCTGCTCCTTCAAACTTCAGCTCCGATACCACTTGATGAATAGGCGCCAGCCCACACCCCCGTTTGCTGTGAATATTAACAAAGATTTGATTGAATGTCAACGTGGCTTACACGTTAGCAGTGATAGGGTTTGTTATTGTAGTTGACAAGTGTCATTCCGTGGCATTAAATTAACACACATGGTACTGTGGATAAGTAGCAATGAATATGCTGTCTCGGATTTTGTTCTTCGTATGCCTTGGCTGCCCCGCCAGTAACTCGCATTCACTCTGATAGTAAATGTTACAGCTCAGTTGGTTGCCATTTCGGTTTTTCCGCCTATGGACTCGATAGTCGGTTCATTTGTGTTTTCGCTGTTGGTTTGAGCCCCCGTTGGAGGTCTGGTTCTCCTGCGCCGAGGTCTCGACTTATCTCTGCATTCCCTCTGTGTCGAGGTCTCGATTTAACTCTTCATTCGTTGCGATGGTGGTCGGTCTCTTCTATAGCAACTTCGCTCGCTATCTCCTCGTTTGGACAGGGCTTGAACTTGCCCACTGTAACTTTCTTGGTCCTCTGTCTCTGAAAACTCTGTTTCAGGTTGTTCTGGTTTCTTTTTGTTTAACTCCTCTGCGCCATATAAGTTCTTGGATTAACCTTGGCTCTGGTTTATTACACAGGTATTCTTCTCCGGGAACTCCGTCTACAGGTTCACTTCGACTCCGCCGATTTCACTGGTAAGCTCTCGTTCTCTGCTATACTTACTGTACCCTTTCATTCACGCATTAACAACTTGGCTCCTTGTGAGCAGTTTGTTTGGCCGAGATACAAGGGCGTTTGTTCCTCTGCGGACTTCTGGACTCTGTCACCGTGTCCAGGTTCGCTTTCAAACCCCTTTCCCAATGCTGACTCCGGTTAAACTCACGTTCTGGAGGTTATACGAATTAATATCGTTTGCAATTGTTCTGTGCAGGTGTGCGAGGGTCCTCAACAGCCCGACGCCCCAGTTGGCTTCCTCGTCGCCCTATTTACGGGTAGCATCATGTCCACTCTTCTTTTATTGTTTCTGTTGTGTCTGGTTGAAGTTAAGCCGCTCCGCTTTACTCTGTTGAATCTGGGGTTTTGCTCCTCCGTTTACCAGTTGTGTTTGCTATCTGGTTTGGGAAGTTCTTCTCGGTAGTTCTGAATGAAACCGTGAGGGTTTCGACCCTTTGCCTCCGGAAGGGTTTCAATGTTTTCAAACCCTGGCTGTGATGTTTGTATGGCCCGAGGGTTTTTCTTTAAAGAAACTTTTGTAAATTATTACAAACAATCTCTGAGAGATTCTGGACTGTAAACAAATGCTTTTTTTTATCTATTCAGGGAGATTTTGCTCATTTATGGTTTCGACTTACATAGAGAATGAAAGTAATGGTATTCCGAAGTAAATTGTTTACCTGTGGTTTTTGTTTACGCTCTTCTGCATGTCCTGTTCGTTCTTCAGTCGGCGTTTCCTTCCCATGAAACGCTGGACTTCTTGTGAAATGATTTCTCGAACACCTGTTTGCTAAAAGAAATCTCACAACACTTTTATACACTGTTATTTGTTACAACTACTCAATAAATCGATTTCTGTTATTACTCGTCTGAATCAAAGTAGAACAACAATTTTTCTAGATTATAATAAAATGAAATTCTTTAATTCTTGGCAGCTTCTTCGATAATACAGATAGTCAGTTTCAAAACTGGAACTCTATTCTATTACTCCACTGTGTTGGCAGTTTGCAGAACCTTTCTCAAATTGTTTCTCTGTCCTTTTTGTATTCCAGTCCCAACTAGTTCGTTGTCAGTTGGTAACCGTTCCTTGTTCGTTACACAGGGGCGTTATTCACCTTCGACTATTTCTTTCTATTTTAATGCATAATGAACTGAAAAGATAATCTAATGACCTATCACAGTTTCTTGTTGACAATAATTAAAAGAAATAATAACTAACTGGAAACAACTCCTACTGACAGTTACCCTCCTAATCAAAAACAAATTAATCCTAGACATGTACAAAGACCTGTAAAACACACATTTCTGAAAACATAAAAACCTGCTGACTGCTCGCCTCCCTAGTCGGATGCTCCTGCATCGCAGTGGGCGGCCCACTAGGGCTTGATCCGCCAGAGACAAGGCAACCTGAATTGGTCCTTCAGATGGAAGGGAAATTTCTGGAATGTCATCTAGCTTCTTCACGAACTTGGTGGCTTCTGATTTCTTCTTTTCCGGCAGCGATGCCAACAACGTATTGAAAACTTCATCTACAGACGGAGGAGGGAGAGGATGGACCTGGGGTGAACCCAAATCCTCCAAGGCTGTGTGGGAGGGAACCCTAGCACCAGGCGGCGCGCGCGGGCTCACAAGCGTTCAACAACAATGATCCATCATTTTAAGAGAATGGTGCTTGAACAATTGTTAATGGTATGAATCTATGGAGAAAAAATAAATGGTATGAATAGTAATAATTATGAATTTATTTATTTATTTATTAAGTTTAATTTTATTCTTCTATAAAATGATTTATATGTTTTTTTAATGA
Source organism: Pinus albicaulis (assembly GCA_034641835.2). Taxonomy (NCBI): domain Eukaryota; kingdom Viridiplantae; phylum Streptophyta; class Pinopsida; order Pinales; family Pinaceae; genus Pinus; species Pinus albicaulis. The sequence continues at coordinate 12,763 of JAXQQM020068598.1, read as the reverse complement.
ATATCTACGCTCAATCTCTTTATTATACCAATAAAATTATTAAGTTTAATTTTATTCTTCTATGAATTGATTTATACGTTTTTTAATGAATATTTAAGCTCAATCTCCTTATTGTAACCAAATCCACGGAGAAAAAGATATGTAGAATGAATAGTGATAGTCATGTAGATTCCTTTGATTACAAAATAAAATAAAATTATTAAATTAAATTTGATTCCTTCATGAAATGATTTATAAAATTTTGAAGGAGTGATCTTTAAGTGCAACTTTTTGGAGTTTTTGGTTGATTTTTCGCTGAATCCGATGAAAAAATTTGTGGCCAAATCTTGATTTGTGTTGTTTAAACTAGATTTTTGACTACATATTTCATCACCCTCAAAAACCCTTGGAACACTTTGATTGTGAAGAGTTCACTGCCAAACATGTGATTTCAATGAATCCCTACCAAATTCTTGATAAAATAAATCGAAAAATAAATCTAAAAATATTTAAATAAATAAATAAAAATAAAAATAAAAATATTTAAATGCAACCAATAATTCTTTAACTAAATTAATATATATGTTAAACAAAACGTCCAGATAAAAAATCAAAATATTAATTTTGTGATTGTATCAATATATGGAAAAAACACTTTTTAGTTAAAACATAATATTTTTAAGAATCGAAATTAGTATGTGTTTTCTTCTGCTCAATATAGTTGTCACGGGACTAAAACCAATAAAAATGGCAAAATAAATACTTCACATCATTTAGTTGCCACGTGGATTATAAAATTCAAATAAACTGACACGTAAGCTTGATTAATTTCCAAGGTTTTTCGAATATGATTTGTTTAATATATTTTTCAAATATATTTTGTTTAATGTGTTTATTCGAAGATCTCGATGGCGAAATTCATATGTTGTCTTTGACGTGCATTTTTGGTAATTAATATCGTCGGTATAATCACTAAACACAAACGCAACGCAAGAGTAACGTATTTAAAGGTAAATCGGTACAAGATAAGAGTTACATAAGGAGATAATTATATGAGGTAGGAATAGGGTTCAAGGGAGTTGATAAAGTTAGCCACTAATTTTAATTTTGGTTCGAGGGATTTGATAATTCATACCATAATTTAGAAATTTTGGTAAGATTATGAAAAATTTGGGTAAAGATTTTTAAAATTTTTAGTAAATAGTTGTTAAGCTTTGGGTGCCTTAAGTGTTTTTGATGACGCTGAATTCATTTCCACCATTAAAATGCAATTCAAACACTCCAACTACTTGATTTTTTGAATTTTTTTACTACGACAAAAAACTGTAGTCCCAGTTATTCAGTTGGGTCGGTAGACAACTCCAAAAACAAAAACAAAAAATAGTTTGTTATTTTGATGTTGTCTATCGAGTTTATAGAGTTTATAGTTTTGTTAAGGAAAATTGGAATCTAGTCAATTTTCTTTTCAAAAATATAAATATAGGAAGGTTTAAATCATTTTTTTGATGGTGGAAAATCTAACTATAGAAGCCTTTAAATCAGTTTTTTGATGGTGGAAATGGGTTCAACACCATCAAAAACCCCTAAGATACCCAAAATCATGAAGCTTAACAGTATAACCTAAATTTCCCAAAATTTCTGTAAGATTTTGGTCAAAATCTTGCTGGAATTTCCAATATTTTTGGGACAAAATTGTGACCTCATTAGACTATTCTTTTTATTTTTATTTATTTTTAAAATAAATAATGTTATTCAATTGTTAATTATTAATTATTATTATTCCTTGTCATTCTCTAATGTGAGTTGACTTATTATAATCATTTAATAAAAACCATCATGGTCTGGATGATCTATTGATAATCTTTAAAAAGGTAATGTTGATGTTACATTTGTGCCATATTTTTTTTCCATTTTTAAAATATGAAAACTGTCATTCAATTGTCTATTCATTATTATTAGTTGTTATTCTCGAGTAAGAGTTGACTCATCATCATTATTGAAGAAAAATCATCTCTCTTTGAATGAATTGTTAACAATATGTAAAGTGGTACTTTTTTCATTTTGAACTATTAACATGTTTCAATGAACTCTTAGCCTAGTAAAATAATGGTTCTTTAGGATGGAGAATGTGCAATTAACTAACCATGATGTTAATAGGTATCATTATCTTTATTTATGTTTTATTTGGCATGAAAATTATATTACACGAGAATTTATATGTTATTATACATCAATTTTTATAGCCAATGCCGAATAGGAGGAAATGATATTTTTTGTTTTTATTTTTTTGTCCAATCATGTTGAGCCAAGGCCAAGGCCAACCTCAATGTTGGATGGAAGAATGATTTGCCCACATATACAAGGAAATGATACTTTGTAATTATAACAACTATTCGAAAATGTTACAAGATAAGTGTATCTATTTGTTATTATTAACATAGGCACAAGTTACATTCAAGAAGGAGGAGAAGATTATGAAAGTTAACTTTCATGCAACCAACTAACCATTATATTAGTAGGAAATATAATTATCAAACAAGTACAAATAATATCTACCATAAAATATAGAAATCTACAAATAGTTGAGAACAAACACAAATAGCTCCCAAATCCAAATTCTAACATCTAAGACCAAAATAACTTAATAATCATGTAAACTTTTGCTATGATATTATGTTCATATTTTTAAGCTTCTTAAATATAATCATCATGTCATAGCCCCAAGGGATAGCTCAATTGGTCGAGTTCTTGTTGCTAAGTACCTTGCCAATTAGGAGTCACAAGGTCAAATCTCCTCGATGCCCTTGGGGTGAGGCCCGACAAGATAAGTCGACATGTAGATCCCTTCGGGTGATCTGCCCAGATTATTACCCGTGGATGTAGCGGCCACTCAGTAACCGTGAACCACAATTGAAAAAAAAATCATCATGTCATTTATAACCCTCTCATTTCCTAATTTGTTGAAATAATGAAAGTAATGAGTGGGATGCAAGGTCCAATATTAAAGATACTTTTAAAAATTCATTCTTCGTGTCATCTCTATATAAGTAATTATTACTTCAAAACCAAACATATCTTAAATAAAATTAAGATGATCGACAATTTTAAGATGAAATAGTAATGTTCATGATTTAAAATATATTATTTTATTTCGTTGTATTTAATTAGATTAAAACAATTAACAATTTAAAGGTATAATAGTAATTCTAATCGCTTAAAATATATTATTTTATTATTTATGTTTAATATAATAATTTGAACATTTTTTATTTTAGAAAAAAAATCATGTTATATATTTTTCTTAATAAATGATGTGGCGTGGACACCATTTTGAAAATTTTGAGAAAGTGGTTAATGAGGAGTTTGAATATTTGGACGCTCCATTTTTCATAGTTTTTTGGATTCACCCAAAACCTTAATAACAAACTAGATTGAATGCCTTGCATAAACAATACCCATGAGAGAACCTTGTGAACAAACTAGGTAAGATGCTTTGCGTAAATGAACCATATGAATAAACTAGGATGGATGTCTTATGTAAACAAACCTTGTGAGAGAAGTTAGTGAATAAACTGAGTCAAATGCCTGACATAATTGAACCCTATGAAAAAACTTAATTTAGATACCTTGTATAAATGAACCATGTGAGAGAGACATGATCAAGTTAGATCAAATGTGATCCCTTCATTGTTATAAGTCACTAATGTATTATAGTAGTAGTAATACTATATCCAAGAATAGGTGGTGGTTTTTAGAAACACGATTATGACACCATTCAACACAATTACAACATTACCCACATATTTTTTTCATCACATGGATCGATCCATGGGCCATTTATTTATACAATGGGTGATAGGTTTTATCAAAGTAACTTTGATCACTAAAGTCAACCCCTAGTGATTACACAATTTGAATTTCCTAGCCCTTTTTGTGCCTAGTCAGTTAGAGTTGACATCACTGAGACCACTCGATTGGTTCTATTTGGATAGTCAACACCTTTAAGTTGCTTAGTCAACTTTTTAGTTGATTCACTAAGTTACACCAAAAGTTAAATTTAACCACAAATCCAACATCCTCCCTTCAAGACAACTTCTTGAAGGATTGCGAGATGGCATTATCTTAGCATCCCCCCTTCAACGTGACTTCTTGGAGGATTAGGAGGTGGAATTATCTTAGCAAATCCCCTTAATGACAATTTCCTAAGGTGAAGCTTAACAAAATTCATTTATGTCAATGACATTGTAAAATTATTAACAACTTAGATTATCTACCCTACATGTATAAATTTGATAGAAATTGCAATTGCTCAAGATTTCAAACTTAAAAACAAGACACAATTTTACTCTACTGATATGCGGAATGGAAATCACACTTTAGAACAACATGCATAGGCATGCAATAAGAAAAACCACAAGTACACAATGATTTCTAGGGGAACCCAATTGGTGAAAACCCCTCAAGCATCTTTTCATTAATCAGTTGAATAGAGAAAATATTACAATTGCTAGCTCCAGCTCTGAGCTCAACATGCAAAAGAATAATTGTTATCTATGCTCAATGAGAAACTCTGGCCAACACTTAGCCAAATATTTGCTCACCAATTCTCTTATTTCCGTGCATAATTCCTAAGGAAATTAACCCCTAATATTTAGGAATTTCCTTCAAATTGATTGCGCAATTCCCAAGGATTGATCATTTGACCTCATGCAACACCTGTACACTCAAAACTAGTCTACATTGATGTTACATTGCCTTGTCATCTCCACTTCAGTTGAGGAATTTGAATTTCTTGCAATCATTAGCTATTTTGGGTTGATTGATCAGTTAACTGATAGATCTCCGAGTTAGACTATCATCCCATTGCACAACTAATCTTCAACTAACTCTATCAATAGTTAGAGGTTAATTAACTCAATACAACTGAAAATAACTGAATTGGATTACTAAAATTTAGCAATCACACATGCGTAACTGAACTCCAAGCCCGCTAACATGAATTTACTAAGCTAACTGAGTGAAAAGATCCATGTCACACTAGTTAACTACCTCCAAGTTGTCCTATTGAAGTGGAAATTTGATTGACTCAATTTGACTAAGGCTAAAATCAAATTGAGCCTTTCTTGATACATTTTTCAACACTCCCTCTTAGCAAGAAAGGGATTTTTAACCACCCCTATCTTGCACCTATGTAATTCATATTTACTTCTTGACAATGCCTTTGTCAAGATGTAAGTATATTTCTCCTTCGTTGGAATGTACTGTAGCAATATAGTTCTCCTCTTCACACAATATCATAGATGATAATATCATATATCAATGTGCTTGGACCTCTCATGAAATAACAGAATCTCAGAGAGATTATAGGGGTTATTATTTTTATATATGTTTTATTTGGCATGAGAATTATGTTACACAAGAATTTATATGTTATTATAAATCAATTTTTATAGTCAATGTGGAATAGGAGGAAATGATATTTTTTATTTTTATTTTTTTGTCTAACCATGTTGACCCTAGGCCGAGGCTAGCCTAAATGTTGGATGGAAGAATGATATGCCCACATGTACAAGGGAATGATACTTTGTAATTGTAACAACTATTCCAAAATGTTACACAATAAGTGTATCAATTTGTTATTATTAAAATAGGCACAAGTTATATTTGAGAAGGAGGAGAATATTATGCAAGCATAATTTGTCATGCAACCAATTAACCATTGTATCAATAGGCAAGATGATTATCAAACACGTACAAATAATATTTACCATAAAATAAATAAATATACAAATAGTTGAGAACAAACACAAATAGCTCCCAAACCCAAATCCTAACATCTAAGACTAAAATAACTTAATGGCCATGTTAAATTTTGCTACGATATTATTCTTATATTTTTAAGCTTCCTAAATATAATCACATCATGTCATTCATGACCCTCTCACTTCCTAAGTTGTTGAAATAATGAAAGTGATGAGTGGGATGCAAGGTCCAATATTAAAGATACTTTTAAGAAGTCACTCTTCTTGTGTCATCTCTATATAAGTAGTTATTACTACAAAACAAAACATATCTTAAATTAAATTAAGATATTCAACAATTTAAAGATGTAATAGTAACGTTTATGATTTAAAATATATTATTTTATTTTATTGTGTTTAATTAGATTAAAATAATTAACAATTTAAAGGTATAATAGAAATGCTAATCACTTAATATATATTATTTTATTATTTGTGTTTAATATAATAATTCAAACATTTTTTTATAGAAAAAACTTTATGTTATATATTTTTCTTAATAAATGATGTGGTGTGGAATTACCATTTTAATTTTTTTGAGAAGGTGGTTAATGATATGTTTGAATATTTGGACGCTCCATATTTCATATTTTTTGGATTCACACAAAACTTTAATAACAAACTAGATTGAATGCCTTGTATAAACAATACCCATGAGATAACCTTGTGAACAAACTAGATAAGATGCCTTGTGTAAATGAACCATATGAAGAAACTAGGATGGATGCCCTATGTAAACAAACCTTGAGAGAGAACTTAGTGAATAAACTAAGTCAAATGCCTAACATAATTGAACCCTATGAATTAACTTAATTTAGATACCTTGTATAAATGAACCATGTGAGAGAGATGTGATCAAGTTAGATAAAATGTAATCCCTTCATTTTTAGAAATCCCTTGTGTATTATAGTAGTAGAAATAAGACATCCAAGAAGAGGTGGTGGTTTTTAGAAACACCATTATGACATCATACAACACAATTACAACATTATCCACATACTTTTTTCATCATATGGATCGATCCATGGGTCATTAATTTATACACTTGGGTGATAGGGTTGACCCAAGTAACTTTAATCACTAAATTCAACTCCTAAGCGATTATATAATTTGCATTTCCTAGCATTTTTTGTATCTATTCAATTAGATTTGACTTCACCAAGACCACTCAATTGGTTCAGTTTGGATAGTCAACACCTTTAAGATGCTTAGTCAAATTTTTAGTTGATTCACTAAGTTACACCAAAAATTAAATTTAACCACAAATGCAACATCCTCCCTTCAAGACAAATTCTTGAAGGATTGCGAGATGACATTAGCTCATCATCCCTCCTTCAACACAACTTCTTGGAGGATTAGGAGATGACATTACCTTAGAAACCCCCCTTAATGAAAATTTCCTAAAGTGAATTTTAAAAAAATTCATACATGTCAATGGCATTGTAAACTTATTAACAACTTAGATTATCTACCCTATAATAAAGAAGAGTTACCACATTTTCTCGTACGAGTTATCCTAGATAGACTTGTACATGAAGCTCAACATGTTTCATCTGGTTGTGTGCAATGATATTATGGGCCACTTATATGCACTATATTTTTCATAATACATTGTAGTTGATTCCTTATGACATCATAAAACACAATTACAACATTTACAACATTATCCACATATTTGGAAATTACCATTTTGAAAATTTTGAGAAAGTCGTTAATGAGGTGTTTGAATATTTTGACACTGGGCCTTTCATTTTTTTTGGATTCACACAAAACCTTAATAAAAAACTAGATTGAATGCCTTGCATAAACAATACCCATGAGATAACCTTGTGAACAAACTAGGTAAGTTTCCTTGTGTAAATGAACCATATAAAGAAACTAGGATGGATGCCCTATGTAAACAAACCTTGTGAGAGAACTTAGTGAATAAACTAAGTCAAATGCCTGACATACTTGAACCCTATGAAAAAACTTAATTTTCATACCTTGTATAAATCAACCATGTGAGAGAGATGTGATCAAGTTAGATCAAACGTGATCCCTTCGTTGTTATAAATCACAGGTGTATTATAGTAGTAGAAATAATATATCCAAGAAGAGGTGGTGGTTTTTAGAAACACCATTATGACATCATACAACACAATTACAACATTATCCACATATTTTTTTTCATCATATGGATTGATCCATGGGCAATTTATTTATACACTTTGGGGATAGGGTTGATTCAAGTAACTTTTATCACTAAAGTCAACTCCTAAGCAATTATACAATTTGCATTTCTTAGCCCTTTTTGTTCCTATTCAATTAGACTTGACTTCGTTGAGACCACTCAATTGGTCCTATTTGGCTAGTCAACACATTTATGTTACTTAGTAGTTAACTTTTTAGTTGATTCACTAAGTTACACCAAAAGTTAAATTTAACCACAAATCCAACATCCTCCCTTCAGGACAACTTCTTGAAGGATTTCGAGATGACATTATCTCAGCATCCCCCCTTGAATGAAACTTCTTGGAGGATTAGGAGGTGGAATTATCTTAGCAATCCCCCTTAATGACAATTTCCTAAAGTGAAGATTAGCAAAATTCATCCATGTCAATGGCATTGTAAAGTTATTAACTTATATTATCTACCCTATAATGAAGAAGAGTTACCACATTTTATTGTACGAGTTATCCTAGATAGACTTGTACATGAAGCTCAACATGTTTCATCTTGTTGTGTGAAATGAGATTATGGGCCACTTATATGCACTATAGTTTTCGTAATACATTGTATTTGCTTCCTTTTGTAGGTTTTAACCCTGTATAGAAATTATCTACGAACGAATATTTACAACAGAAAATAAACAATAGCGAGAGCATAAAACATAAAACAGATACACACAGAGATTTTCCCCTGGATCCCAAATCGGGATGACTAGCTTGATTTTTCATTATATTCCTTTTAATGTTACAACACATATATATACATGTCGAAGCATACATAAACCCCAATCCATTAACCCTGGATTAGAACATAATCGTAGTTCCCTTGATCGGATCTACAAATACTAGGGGTTGAAAACCATCATGCCCCAAAACCATGTGCAAACCAATGCACAAAACCATGGGCAGGTTCGCCCACCAGAAAATAAGGACCAAAAAAAAAAAATTTCCAGGGCACTGCCCCGAACCCTCGACAGGGGGGGCTATCACCCCCCCTACGTGTGACTAGTCGTGGAAAGAATATAACACAAACCCAACATTCTCCCACTTGTTGTTTTCTTTCTGCAGGGGGCCACAGGAGAGCTGAGTCATTAGCCCAGCTTTGAAACACCCATTTTTTCTCTACACCAGGAGAACTTCTAAGTGCTCATAGACTTTGTCAATGCATCTGCAACATTCTTCAAAGTGTCCACCTTTACCAACAACACCCTTTTAGCTTCAACCATATATCTCACAAAGTGATATTGAACATCAATGTGCTTTTTCTTTGAATGATAAGCAGGGTTCTTAGCCAAGAAAATTGCACTTTGCCTATCACAATATATCCTTATAGCTTGCTGCACCAACCCCATACTTGAACACGATCACTTCCCCTTACCTTCATTGCTTCCTTGCTTGCATGAGTGAGTGCCATGTGGTCCCCACTTCTCATGTAGTTGAAGAGCCTACATCATGCTCTAATCAGCGTGCACCTCCAAATAGGCTAAACACATACCCACTTGTAGATCTTCTTTGGTCCGAGATCTCCAGCCCGGTCTGCATCGACAAAACCATAGATAATCGACAATACCCACTCTTTCTAATCTGGTCTTCCCTGGTAGCACAAGCCATAATCACTAGTGGCACACAAATGTCTACGAAAGCCACCAATTGCTATTTTTCCAATGCTCCTTCCCTGGGTTTGCCATAAAACTGCTCAATACTCCCACTACATGTGCAATGTCTAGTCTGTACGGACCATTGCATACATCAGTCTACCCACTGCACTTTCATATGGAACACGAGAAATATCCTACTCTTCTTCTTTTGTCTTGGGGCACTGTTTAGCAGATATCTTTACACCTACAAGAATAGGAACCTTCACCAGTTTACCATCATACATATTGAACCTCTGCAATATTGTCTCGACATACTTCCTATGGTTTAACCAAAGCTTCCTCTTCGCTTGATCTCATTTAATTTCCATTCCCAAAATATAGTTTGCAACACCAAGATCCTTCATGTCGAATTTGGAGAACAATTGGGTCTTCACATCCTAGATAATTTCTTTGTCATTCCAACTAGCAACATATTATCCACATAAAAGACCAAATAAATAACACGGTCACCAATTAATTTAAAATAAACACGGTGATCCTCCTTGCTTTTGGTGAAGCCAAGTCCCCGTATATAGGTATCAAATTTCTAATACCACATCCTTGGTGATTGTTTTAACCCATACAGAGACTTCTTCAACCTGCATACCAGTTCTTTCTTACCCTTCACCATAAAGCCTTCAGGTTGCTTCATGTAGATCTCCTCTTCTAGATTCCCGTGAAGAAATGTTGTCTTCACATCCATGTGTTCTATCTCAAAATCAAATGCAGCAGCAACAGATAAAAGTAATCTAATAGAAGTAACTTTGGCAACAGGAGAAAAAATATCACCAAAATCAATTCACGGCACCTGGGAATAACCTTTCGCTACCAACCGAGCTTTGTATTTCTCCACCTTGCCTTCTACATTCATCTTCTTCTTAAACACCCATTTGCTCCCAATGGGCTTCCTTCCAGCCGGCAACTCCACCAGATCCCATGCATCGTTTTTGTGCAAGGATGCCATTTCATCGACCATGGCCTCCTTCCAGAGTTTTCCATCCTCTGAATCTGCTGCCTCCCTGACAGTTCTGGGTTCATCATCAGTTATAGTTAAGGCAAAACCTGAACAGAAAGCAGATGGACTATACCTTTCTGGTTGCCTTCTTTCCCGAACTGATTTTCTCAAAGCTGGAGTTTGTGGCTCTTCATCTTCTGAGTCTTCTTCTGTTGCAGAGTCTGATTCATCCTCCTTTAGCTCAAACTCTATCTTCTCAGGTTCCTTTGGTAGGACTTCATGTTTAACAATATCTTTCACCTCTCTAAACACCACATCTCGACTGTACACAACCTTCCTTGTTTCCAGGTTCCAAAGCTTGTAACCCTTTAAACCATCCCTATACCTAATAAATATGCACCGTTCAGATTTATTATCCAACTTGTTCCTTTTATCCTTTGGAACATGTACATATGCATCACATCAAAATACCCTTAGATTTGAAAGAGAGGGTTTCTTACCAGTCCATACCTCATGTGGAGTCTTATCCTCCAACGCTGATGAAGGTGATCTGTTAACCAAGTAACATGCAGTCTCCACTGCCTCTGCCCAGAATTCTTGTCCTAACCCGGTACCACTGAGCATGCTTCTTGCCTTTTCCATCAGTGTTCTGTTCATTCTTTCTGCAACTCCATTTTTTTGAGGTGTGTATGGAGTAGTCTTCTGCCATGCTATACCACACTTCTTACAGAACTCTTCAAATTCCTTCTTGCAGAACTCCCCACCATTATCTGTCCTCGGCACCTTTATCTTCTTCTCTGTCTGGTTTTCCACCAGAGCCTTAAATTCTTTAAATCTGTCAAAGACTTCAGATTTCTTCCTCAAGAAATATATCCATGTATTCCTTGAGAAGTCATCTATGAATGAAACATAGTACGCAGATTTTCCCAATGATGGAACCGACACGGGTCCAAACACATCACTGTGAAAAACCTCTAATATCTTGTTTGGCCTCTTAGCACCAGAAGGAAACTGCACCCGATTCTTCTTCCCATATACACAATGTTCACGGAAATTGAAATCCAAAGAGAAATTAGACATACCTTCTACCATACCATTTCCATGCAGTATCTGAAGGCCCTTCTCTCCAATATGTCCAAGCCTTTGATGCTGGCATGGCCTTTTCTCCAGAGATCGTTAGGCTTTCCACTCCACTTTCGGGAATCACAGAACTATTGCACCCATCAATAAAAGTGCTGCCCTGAAGCTTTTATAGAGTTCCAATTCTAACTCCGCGCATTAATACCAGTAGTCCTCGAACCATCTTATAGGTATCTTTCTCGAAAACTATTTTCACACCTGCATCATCCATCTTGCTTACAGAAATCAGATTTCTAGCCAATGCAGGAATGTGCAGAACACCAGGAAGTGTTCTAATCCTTCCACCTTGTAGCTTTAGCTTGACTTTTCCACGTCCGATGATTTTGGCCTTCCTATAATCACCTAAGAAGACATCACCACCATCATATTTCTCATACTCGCAGAACCACTCCCTATGGGGAGTGAAGTGAAAGGATGCACTCGAGTCAATCAACCATGACTCATGATCTACATGTGTATTTGAAGAAGAAGCCAAATACACATCCCCACCTTCATCCGAGGTGGTTTTTGCCTCTGCAGAAGGAGCATCATCAGATCCCTTTCCTTTCTCAGGAGCTTTAGATCTGTAGTCCTTTTTGTAGTGCCCTTCCTTTCCGCATTTTCAGCACACCTTTACAAACTTTCCAGGAGATTTAGATCTCCCTCTAGATTTAGATCTCCCACTCGAAACCTTATTCTTGTTTCTGTTCTGGGACCTTCCTCGTACAGATAAGGCATCTCCATTCCGACCCTCCATATTTCTCCGTCTCATTTCCTCCGACAACAAGGCTGAGACAATGTCATCAAAATTCAAGGTAGTTGTATTGCTACCTATTGCAATAACCAGACTGTCCCATGAGTCTGGTAGAGAGCACAACAAACTGATGCACTTATCTTCATCTGAGATTTTAATATCAACGGATGACAACTGACTTACCACAGTATTGAAGGCATTCAGATGCTCTGTCACCGAGTCTCCATCCTTCATCCTTAGGTTATACAGCTTTTTCCGGAGGAACAACTTATTCACCAGAGACTTAGATTGGTACAAAGTCCCTAGAT